>VXAB01003227.1:0-36493 GCA_013399175.1 Odontophorus gujanensis | reverse complement strand
CCCCCCCCCCCCCCCCTACCCCCAACAAGTTATACTTCAAGCCAGGTTTTATATTATTTATACACCACAATCACATTTCTCTGTATTAGCTTTCAAGCATCTTCTACCTCCAAAAGCTTAAAAAGTTACAACCTGCTTTTTTAACCATTTCTATTTATATGTAAGAACAGCCAATTCTGTTCTGTACACAAAAAATAATGTGGTTCAAGGAAGACTTGAACTGTTTGGCTACTACCATAGAATACATCAACAGCTAGGAATAGATTACCGTTGTCCCAGTTCCCAGCCATTTGCTTTAGCTGTATGACCACAGGAGTAGAGGCAAATCCAGGCTGAGCGTGTTGCCAACTGGCCATCAGACAAGAAAAGCAGGTCGCTTGAAGAGCTCCTCTGTGGAAGGATTTCACTGCTGGACCTCAGTAGGCAGCACATCGAAAAGAGTGACTTGACTTGGAAAAGTAGAGGAGGGCTTAGCAAATAGCACAGCTATAGAGAATTTCTTGACAATATTAGCCTGGTAGACTGTGTAAGCACATACATATGTATGTATGTAGCGGATTACACTGAGTGTCACAGGCAACTTTAATGAAATTCCTTCAAAGCAGGAAAAGTAACATTTTTCAGCACAGAGCTTAAGACTGACTGGAAACTTAGTGGCTATAACTGCACCATTTTCCAATGCAAATTCTCTGCACTCATTTAGCTACAGTCAGTTTGAAGACTAACATAAAAAACACTACTTGCAATGAAAAGAAAGTGTGATACAGCTCAGGTATGCAGCAGCATTTGCATCTCTGTATGTAATTTATTTGCAAAGAGCCAGTCTAACAATGAAACCTCATCTCTGATGGAGATGTTTCTCTGTCAACAATACTTTAGCTAGTGGGAAAAACACCACATATTGATGTGAGAAAACCAAACTGATTATAGGAATATACTCATTCAACAGCATGGATGCAAGCTGAACATCACATCCCAGATGACATGTTTCAACTAGCATGCTCTGGCATCTGCTGGCCAACATCAGACCAGTATGAAGACATCTCAGGTTAGTTTCAGAAATTTCAAACGCACAGTGGTGCCTGACTTAAAACGCAACTCTTTTTGGAGCTGGAACTGCACAAATAAAACACCTAGGTAAAATACGATGTGCTTGCACTCAAAGGCAATCTTGAACAAGTGATCCACTAAATCCCCCAATTCCTTGAATGAGAGATTCCCAAACTGCGGATAAGTAGTCCTAAAGCTCCCCACAGAAGTACACAATATAATTCTAACTTGAAGATATAGAACAGCAAAAAAGGCTATATGCCTCCATGGAGAGAGATTATAGGGCTCACACGAGATACTTCGTTTCAAATTGGTGCAAATCATCTGATTTACAGGAACTATCCATGTGTGCTCTTTACTCACAGCAAATGTAAAAATTTGAATTAGGAACACCAGTTATTTGGAACGTAAATTCCCCAAGGTTTGTTGTATACTGAAAAGCTGCTAAGACCCACTGCTTTTAATAAAGTTTTACCCCACAAGGCTCAATCTGCCAGCAACAAAGAACAAACATCTCCACTAGGTCTGAAGACTGCAAAATAGCACATACGGTTCAGACAACTCATGCTCTGACAGACTGATCATAGCACGTTGGTCAATAAAACTTTAATGCTAATGCATAAAGACCATGGAAAAACAAACTGGTCTGTAAGCTCCCAAGAGGGGCCTCCTGCCATTAAGCAGCAATACAGTTTTTCAACCAGACTGAATAATCTTGTGCTAAGCTTTAGCATGCCCCATGCTAATTAGCAGTGCAGGGCCAAAAGGAGCAGCTATACCTCAGAATGTGCTAAGGGTTCATGCCTAGAATGCATAGCATTTGCAATATGACAAAGTAAAGTCACTTTTCCTTAGAAAGTGGAATAGAGCATGTACACAGACTTTGGAAAGACTTTTAATACACAGAAATAGTATAAACGAGGTGTAAGACCACGGAATTGAAGAACAGTTTAGGTTGGCTGCAGCCTTCAGGACCACCAGGTCCAACTCCTCAAGCAGGAACACTAAGAGAAGGGTGTTCAGGGGCATGTCCAGGTGGCTTTTGAACACCTTCAAGGAAGAGACCCCACAGCCTCTGTGGGTAGCCTATCCTAGTGTTCCATTACCCGCACAGCACATAAGTGCTTCCTGGTGTTCAGACAAACCTGTGCTCCTGTTTATTCTCACTGCCTCTTGTTCTGGCACCAAGCACCACTGAAAAGAGCCTGGCTCCATCCTGTGGTCTTTCACTGGACTCCTTCCAATATGTCCATGTGTCACACACACTGGGGAGCCCAGGACCAGGTGCAATACTCCAGGCATGGCTTCACCAAATCTGAATAAAAGGGAAGAATTGTCTCCCTCAACCTGGCAGTGTGATGCAGAAACAGAAGCATACTGAGGGTCACTAAGTAATCAAAAAGAAGAGATCAGGAACTGAGTCACCTAACAAAGGAAATGCAGGCTACTCATAATGGATCACATTACAGAAGCTCTAATCATCAGAAGATTTCATTGCCATCACCTTTCTTGAGTCATTTAAGGGAAAATTATGGGAAAAGGACAGAAAAGCAAGGTGGTGATAGCAATTAGCAGTACTCTGTATTAAAAGGTCAGCAACAGAACCCTGAAACAGCAGAAACAAACAACAGATACAGCCAGGAGCTGCTGTACCGAGGCAACAAAATAAGGTGATCAGACTACCCTTTAACAGCAGACGTTTGAGGTGACAGACTACTTGAAAGCAGCTCAGTGTTCAAACACACAGCAACAGATAGGTGTGCAGCTTCTCGCAGAGACAAAGGCGCTTTACACTACTTAAAACAGACCTGCCCCTCTCCAGAGAGAACTGCCCTTCACTGCTTGAACTGCTGCAGCTCCCAACACCTGCCTTCTAACACATAAAGGGCACGCTATCAAGGCTAAAGAGAAAGGACACAAGTTGGGCAGAGGGATCACGAAATTCAGTGGTAAAAATATCATTAAGGGATCAAACGCCTCCGAGGCTTCGCGGAAGATGCAGAAAGCTACGCTTAAAGCAGTTTTCGGGAGGGCGTTACCAGCTTCAAACCCTTCCTCCTCGCTCGGACGCGGGCAGACGCAGCCGGGGCCCCGCGGCCGTCCCAGTGCCCGGCGCTCGGGCGGTGTTGCAGCGCCCCCCCGCGGCTGACGCGGATTCCGCCGGCCCGGCTCCTGCGGCTGTCACTTCAGCATAGTTTTGATGGTCACCTTTCAGGAGCAGTTTCCCCCAAGGCATCTCTAATCCTGTTGTGCTCTCAGTATCCCTTTCATTTTGTTAGTCTCAGTATCGCTGTCAGTCAAAACAGTTCTCCTGGTTCAGACTTTAAGAGAGTTCACAGCATTTACTGCACCGCTGCCTAGCCAAACCAATTCCAATATTACAGTTCTGTTCCTCACACTAGCAAAGCAGGCATGGTCAGGGCACATACTTTTCCCAAGCCACCCAACAAGTCACACCTGTGGAATATTAACAATGACACTTCTAATCAGTATTCAAATGAGCAGAACTGCAGGCAGAAGCAAACACTTCCAATGACAAACTTAGCTTTGCAGAACACAGTCACATTTAAAAAAACCCTTCTGATTACACATTTCAGAGGCACAGTTCAAGAATCTAAGTCTACTCCTGATGAACCAATGAGATAAGATGATTTCCTGTTTCACATTTCAGGACCTGATCTCCAAGCTCAGGTAATCATCAGCTCAGGCTGCTGAGCAGAATTCTACCTTCAACTGCGCATGGTCATTACATTCTGGCTTAGCATTACTTAGAATGAAATTAAGATTATATCCTCTGTATACATACATACGGTTATTACCATCTTCCACATGCATTTCCTTCCAGCTCCATAGAAGATGCAGAGACCTGCTTTTCACTTACCTCTTTATATCATAATTGCCAGATAGCATACGAAATGGCAGAGCATCAAATTCAAATTTAATGTCAAAACTAACTGAATACTCAACAGGAAGCGATAGAGCAGCAGACGTGTAAAACTATTTATTTGGTTCATAAGCTCTTTATGAATGGCTGTCAGTATAAATGCTATATCAAGAACAGAATGTTCTCTTAAAGAATAATACAAAACACTTCTGGTTCCCATGGACATGTCATGATATTTTAACAGTAAGCTGCTAATAAGAACCTCAGCACACTCTGGGTTGTTTAAGCTGTCCAGAATGATTATGAGCAGCTGTGTTTCAAAAGTCACTGAACTGGAAACAAAGCTCAAAACATCACTTGCTGTAATATTACAAGTTTCCATTCAAAAATAAAGTAACACCTATTTTGTTGCGTATATATATCAGCTACACTTAGCTCAAAAAAATCCATTCCTCAGTATATAACCAGAGCACGTCACTGCAAACAAGATTTTTAATTAAAATTGGCATTTCTGAGCCTCCTACTGACTGACAACCTCTCACAGCCTCCTCCTCAGATGGCTAAACTGGCTTCCAAGAGAGATGGCAGAAAGAAACAAAATCAAAACACTTGTCTTTGATAAGGCTCTGCTGGGGTCAGTATCAATAACAGGAAGCTGCACAGCTGACCACTTTGGAAGTCTTCCCTAACAACTGCTCAAGATGTCACAAACAATACAGGAGGTTTTTTATTCCTAAGCCTACAGGCAGGATAATCAGGTAGGACAATTCTAATCAGAAGCCACATTGTTAAAGAGAATGCAGAACAATATCAACACTGCAGTGGGCACAGCCCTTTTCAAATACAGAAGTAGGCTTGGGGGCTGGTCAGAGCCCTTGGTGGGAGGTTGGCTCAGTTCTCAGCAAAGCTTTATCCCTTGCAGAAAAGAGGCAGAGATAGGTCCTCAAGTCAAATCATGAAAGAAAAAAGACTTCCTTGATCTGATCACTTTCCCCAATTTAATGCAAAGAATTTATACTGAACACCATTACAGTACCTTCAGGAGGTTCTTCTCGCAGATGAGGGGGCAGTTCTTCACTTGTTGTCTCAGTTTCATCTTCCACCATCTGTGTTTCTATGCTAGGTCCCTGCAGAACAGAACAAGAGGAGGGAAGTTGGAGAACATTCAGAAAGGAACCACAAAACTAATTACAGGATTAGCTAATATGCCAGACATTAAGGACACAAGGGGGGCTCCCTTTAACTCACAAAGAATGCTGCTGATTTATTTGTGGTCTAATTACTTAAGGGGGGGAGAGCAAAACAAAAAACAAAAAAAACCCTCAAGCTAACAAAACCAGCAAGTAAAGGAGTATGATGATCTGAGTGGACTAAAACAAAAGTGATAATTTAGAAATTTCCATCTCTCATTTACAATGCACGTAATGGAATCATCATTTCAAATCCTCATTTCCCAAGGGTGGCAGTGGATTCACCATCAGTTGGAAGTTTGAGGAAAAGAAATACAATCTCTGATTTAAAAGGATTCATCTATGCCTCACCAAAACTAGGTTCTTAAACATTGGTGCCCTGCTGAACACAGATAAACATGAGTTATACACATGGTCCCCAAACCTCATTTTTCACCGAAAGACAAAAACTTGTTTATCCCAACCAGGTCTATTAACTATACAGTCCTCCCCATCAGTCACATTTGTATCTGCACAAGCAACACAGATCACTATGGGAAAACTACCAGATTGCTCTTCAAAGTCCTGCAATTCCTCTTTCCAGCCTTCAGGATCTTGGAAAGAGCCTTCAACATTGCTTGTGTACAGATAAGAGCTGATTTACCAGCTTTGTCAACTACAAGAGCATTCAGCTGAATCAACACTATTCCCGCTCCTCTTTAAAGTAGAGGAAGAGGAAGCAGCAGGGATAATAATGGAGCTCTTTAAAAAAATTCTTCAAATACTAGTACAGTCAAAGTGAAATTAGAAACATAGCACCCACTAGAAACAAAGCTTTCGGGCTCCTTGAAAACATAAATGGGCTTGTAGCCTAGATACCTGAAAATGTGTATCAACATTCACAGTTGGATGGTTACAAATGACAGATTAAACATCAGTACATCAACAGCTTGCAAGATTTTACTACTCAAACTTGTAGAAAAAGGAATCATAGCATTAAACCTGCATTATTTCTATATTTTTCAAATCTTGCAACTATAAGGTTACCTACAGCAGTACTGAGTAGGTTATCTGCTTCCTCATTTTGCATGTTCTGAACACTAACATGCTTTACTTTCTTCCCTCAAAGAATTAAGTCCATGCCTTTTCCTTCTTTCCTTTTCCCCCCTTCAACAAAATGGGTATAGAAAAAAGTGCCACCACACTGCAGCTAAGGTGAACAAAGCAAGTACAAGTCTGGTGCATGTGCCACTGTTGTAACCTTGACTTCAGCCATCCACAACTGCGCAAGCTTAGCTTCAGACTTGAGGGAGGATTTCTTCCACATTTAAAAACAATTGTCATCAACAGCACCCAGTTTTGATTAGTGATGCAACCACTACAAGGTACTGTGTTAATTACTGTAAGGAATGATGTAACATTTTATCATGGGAAGAAAAAACGTATATTCACCATAAAGCATAGATTAAGTAGTAATTGGTTTGAAATATTCCAATCCAAAAACCCAAACTGAAGAATCAATTATATACAACAGTGTCTACTTAATCACTTCACCTGACTAACATGAGATACATTTTAAGAATGTGTTTCAATACACTTCTATCCATTAATGCTACAGAGAGAAAGGAAAAGACAACTATGATAGTATACGAAAACAAAATCTATTTCCATATTTGAAAATGTATACACATAAGACATAAGGTACCACTATTTTATTGCAAACATTCTGAACTACAACTGTAAGAGTTCCAGACTATACAGTCTCCTAATCATACATCTGTGCTTTCCAGTTTGCCAGATCAAGATTACTTCAGAAAACAAAACAAAACAACCCACAGTTAAAGAACCCTCCACACAAGCCAAAGCTTATGGCCATACTGATTGTATGCCACCTGATGAGACACTTCGACTTCCCAGCACTAAAGAAAAAAGCAAATATTAACTATGGATCAAATACTACAAAAGAGTCAGTAGTCTCACTTTGCTACCATTAGACAACTCCGCTCAATAGTTAATCTTGGTAACAGTCAATGACAGTGAAACCCCTTTGGTTAACATCTGCTGCCATTTCCACACATACATGCTGTTTGATAACACTCACTTCTGTGTCAAAACTTTAACACTTCCTACTGGGATCCCACAGAGGTACCCAATGCAATTACTACTTGTATAGAATGTTCTTAATACCTAAAAGAGAGAGGGAAAGAATATTTAAAGAGAATCTATTTATTAATGAAGAAATCACAGTAATTTGAACTGTTTTCAGAATGTTTTTGGTGTTTTTTGTTTTTTTTTGAGATTTGTTTCAACACTAAAAAAACTAGTTCATATTTTAAAATTTAATATTAAAAACAACAAAAATAAAAAATGCTGCCTGCATAAAACCCTGAAATCTCTTACTTCCTAAAATGAAATTGGAAATATTTTCTATGGTATAAGTCAAATTATTCACAGATACTTTATCATGTTTGTATCTTGCCACTAATTGCCCTAAGTAAGGAACTTCCAGGAGAAACAGTCTCAAACATTTCAGACTTCAGTATATCACTTTAACCACTGAGAGCAGTGACTAAGTGTGCAGAGGACCACTACTGAATTTCACTAAGTAATTAAAACATGAAACAGTCAATAGTAGACGAGATGCTAAGTTCTAGTATCTAAGTTCTAGTATCCACATCTAGAAGTAATACTTAGGACTCAAAGATTGACAGATGTTATTCACAAGATACCAAGTCTCTTTAAAACAGCTTAATATATGAGATTAATAAGTCCATTGTTTTTCCAGTTATATCTGGTAAATTCAGTTCATTAGGTTTGCTGCAAGCTTGGTAATATAATCAGTACTTAGTACAAGATGCCTATAGTGCTGGCAGCATAATAATCTACAGCAAACAAAAAACTATAGTAATTATAAATCTTATAGGAGAGTTTAAGTTATAGGTATTCTTTTTATGTTATAATTTCCAGAACAGGCATCAATGATGTTTGTTTTTTTCATTCTTAAGGATCCTTGACAGATGAAAAATGGAGTGGGATACATACAACTGTATAAGTTAACAGCTTACAGATGAGCAGCCATGCAGTGTATAGCAATTTTATAATAATCATCTCAAGCTCCAGCTACTGTAGAAGTAATGCACACAGATGTTGCTTTTGAATTGATACCCCCTCCAATAGGATAATGCCTCTAATAATACATTTTACCTTCTGGATAGCCTGAAGAGGTCAGGCAGTTGGACTCGAAGATCTTTGTAAGTCCCTTCCAACTAAATTATTCTATTCCAAAAGCATTTAAGAAGCAGGAAGATGCATCAACAGTTCAGAAACATCAGTAAGTTGTTAACAGTACAATATTCTTTTCCATTATATAGGCTTGTATAGTCTTTTAAATTGAGAAAGAGGTTCAATTCCTCACTAGAGGCACTGAAGAACCACTGATTTAAGCATGTACTATTATAGGAATAGGTTATGGCACAGAGCCTAGAAACATACAATTGAAAAGAACTGCATTTTGCTGTCTTATACTGTGTTTCACAGAAGGCTATGTATTTATGGATCGAAAGGACTGCCAGTATTGAATTAAATAAGTGCCATGAACTGAAGTGTAATCACTTATCAGCACCTCACATTTTTCCCTGGGATACAACACTTAAGTATAATTCAGGACTTCAGTGTGACGCCAGGATTTTCATTATATTTAACTACAATCTATCTTACAAATGCTGCAGTGATAGAAAGGAAGGAGGCTTCCACTCAGTGAGGGTCAGTATTTTCCACGAGGTGTTGAGTTACCACAATTACACTGAAGTCCACATTTGTATATGATTTCAGTCAGTCACACAAACAGCATATACCATCTCATTTTCAGTTTATTAAGAAAAAAACAACAGGAACACTCCCGACACTAGGCAACTATAACTGGTCCATTTTGTTGACTTAGATGTCGACAGTGACACAAGGCTGTCACTGTAAATGCTCAAACATGTAAGTCATGGGAATTGCTAAGGTTTCTAAGTTCCTATCAGCAACCTTGAAATAACCAAAAAAACCCAGCCCCCTCTGCACAAACATATTCAGACCTTCTGGACTCTACTTTTCTAGTTCACACTAGTTATCACATATAAACTTAAACTGAAGGTTGCTTACTCATTGCTCACTGAGCCATGATCAGGCTAGTGAATAACCAAGAAAAAAAGATAAAATCCAGTGAATTTTTACTTACTGAAATTTCACGCAGTTTGGAGCAAATATTTCAAGTTTCCTTCAGTTTATGACTACTAATAAAACAACCTCACTGCTGTTACCAAACAAAGAGAGGCACATACCTTCTAACTCTGGCCCTGCTTGCCATTCATACTCAATCCATAGAAGCACTTTCTAGATTACTCATACAAAAAAGCCAAAAACAACAAAGCAAAAAAGAACCCACTGTGCAACATACATGAATACTCTTATACTTTTCTCCATTGTAGTGAAGTCTATTAGGAATCTCTTCCCCTTTATAGAGCTGAAGCTGTAGAACTTAAAAGCCCAAAGCCATGGATGGCTTCACCAACAGCATGGTATTTCAGTTCTTCAACCACCCTTTAAAAATTATGCTTGTCTCCTGGCCAAACTCCAACTAATGTCTTTATGCACTTTCAAGTGAAAAACATATGTATTTCCTGACCTAGATTCCACATTTCTATTCTTGTTCCTGAACACTTTACACCAGTTTCTCCTTTCTGACATTCATTTTCAAATTTGTCTCTGCTCTGCCCTTAAGCTTAGAGCTTCACTTCTTCCCCTATGAAGAACTGTCTTCTGTCTAACAAAGCCCCTCCACAGTGGCCCAGGAGGTCACATCTGCTTCATCCTACACAAACCTACAGCTGCCAGCCTATATTATCACATGCCCTCTGTGCTGCCCAGCATCAACATTAAGATCATAGAACTTCTCAGGTTAGAAAAGACCTTCAAGATCATCTATGTTATCCTATGTAGACATGATTCCAACAAAGCAGTTTAACAGAAGAAAATTAACAGCAGTGCAGGTCTCACTGCTCCACACAATTTCACTTGTGAGCTTTCCCAGCACAGATCCAACAGCACTTTACTTCAAGAAAAAAAGGTAGCAGAAAATGTATCTCAGTTGATAACTACAAGGGACAGTTGTATCTCCAGAGAGTTACAAAATTCAGTGGATCCATGAGAAAAAGTGAATTCATCCCTAAGCACCTGAGACTTTGGAAAGTGCTGTGGGAATCTAACATTGCATTTTCAAAGTACCTTAGTGAAAGCACTGACCTTTTGCTTGTTAAATTTAAAGAATGCTTACTGAATGCACACAAGACTAAACAATTGTTTTCCTGCACACTTTCCCCATTCCTAAAAACACAAAAACCCCCAGTAGTTCCTTTCATCCCAGGTTTGTTTTCTCCAAGTGGAAGGGAAATGGGACATGCTACGATTAGGCCCAATGTGTGCCAATGACAAAAGACTTGTCAGATCCAGTAACAACAGCTGTTTTGTCTGGCTTTTCTACAATGACATTATTAAGTCTGGTGTTAATTTGGGCTCTCTCTTCTATCCAATCAACATAATGAAGCTCCAGAGAACTTAATTAAACATGAAATATTGAAGATAAGTTACCCCATCTTCCACACTTAAAAGTGGCTCATGGCTTAGAACAGAATGTCCTTTCTGTTTCTGCAGAAAGACAAAAAGCCTCAGTTTCTAAGGAAACAAGACTTTTGGTTTTAAAAAAAGATTTTAACAAGTAGACACTGTGTAGGCAGTTTAACACAAAGCCTCTTTTCCAGGGAGCTAATTGTCTACAGGTACTTAGTTTCAGCTAAGACACACAGAACTAACCAGCACTACCAACTATCGGCCTAAATGCTAGTGCTGGGAGCTCCTCTCAAACAGCAGAAACAAGCAGGCAGCACTGTTGCTGCACCTTCTGGAGGCAGGTGTTTGTTGCAGCTGCAGGTTTTATTTCGGCAATAAACTTTCAGTGCAACATAGAATTAAGACTTCCATTTAAATTTTCCTAAATGCCATACAAACGCTCCAGTGAATCAGTCATCGCTTAACCACACACCCACACCTCAGGGGTTTCCAAAGTTGCTGCACTTCTCCTTCAGAGGAGAGAAAAATTGATCTGCAACCATAAACAGTTTTTTCACTTTCCTGTAGGTTGAAGAGAGCCTCTTGATGGATGCTTTGCTTTTAATTCTGCAAAACAAGGTTAGCACATAATGAGAGCTTCTGTGCTAGGTTTCAGCCCAAGGGGAATTTGAGTTACAGTTATAAATCCCCTAGAACATTAAAGGAAAGTACAGAAATAGAAATGCTGAGGATGACAGTAGAGTAAAATTATAGCACTTTGTTCATAGTACACTATGAGAACATACTGGAAAAGTTGCTTAGATTACTTGTTCTTCTCTGCACTTGGGCAAACACATTAGGGAGGCTGTGATTTCAACAACATTTAATTTTGTCTTAACAATGGGGCAGAACATGCCTGCAGAGGAAGGAGGCAACAAGACTGCATTTTAGTGCAGCTAACCCCAAATGAAGACCAACTTCTATTGTCCTCAGCAGAAGAGTCAAATCCTATTTCTGCAGTAATAGAACAACTTCACACTGTGAGTAATCCCAATTAGGATTTACTTGGCATAAGTTCTCAACAAAGCAACACCACAGGCTATCCTCCATTCAGCAAGATAGTAAACAGTCTGCTTTGTACTTCTTACCCTCACACAACAAAAAGTCAATACAGTCAGCAATAGTTCTGACAGTTCTGCACTCCTAAGCTAGTAATTTTATTGAATTTTATTTTGATTGACAAATCTTTTCCATCTGAGTTCAGTTACTAAATTGGTGTTAACACAAAGTATTTTTGAAAAATAAAGAAAACCAAAACACCTTGCTTCTGATTACATACTGACCTGATTCAAAGAGCACTTCTCACTTAGAGCTGGTTCAACAGTGTAATAACCAAAAGATTCTTTCGCTGCAGCGTAAGAACTGAAAAATTACACAGAAAAAGGCTACATGATTTGCTATCAATTCCAGTTTGAACTGCTGCCTCCACAAGGAAGGAGTATTCCTTGTCCAGAATGCCTTTTTCCTCTGAAAAAATGACTGCGCAGAAATGCACTTGCTTGGAAAAAATAAGTTACATGAAGGTAAAGTGTCATTGCACAGTGTAATTTAAACATTAAACATCATTAAAGTTGGGAACAGTCTAATAAATACAGAAGAGTCACTGCAGTAACACCTGACAGACACTGAAATGGAATATGAATGGGAAATGATGTTGGACCAAAGCATGATCCTACAGCACTGCACATCAATCTGAAAGCAATTGAATAATTACCAATGTATTAAAATGTCAGTTAACTTCTAACAATAACTGACCGTTCTCTGACATAGGTAATATTACTGGGGAAGAGGAAGAAACATTCCTACAAACAAAAGTAAACAATAATGAGATGTTATGACCCACAATTTCAGAGAGCAAAAGCAGTATATTTTCTCCACCTTGCTCCTTGGCATACAAGTTTAACAATTAAAGGCAATATTACTGACTAACGAAACTGGACAGCATACACCACAGAAAGAATATTTTCCATTTTCCCAATGACATATGCAAGTATCTCTATATTCTAGAAGGCTGGAGACTGCATGAGAAATTTGTCTGAAATGCAGATGAGAAGCCCTCTGCTTAATAACTCAGGCCTATACCAGAGTTTGTTAGTCTTTTCTCAACCACACTACAGACAACATTTTTTCCCCCTCCCATCGTCCTCAGTAAGGTTCACATGCAGTATTTTAAAAAGCTCACAGAGAGCTGTGCTAAGCAATGTTCCTTAACAGTGGTTTCATATGGCCAACTTGAATTACATTAACTGCACCTATACGTATTTCCTCAGCAGTGCACAACTACTGTTTAGCTTTAATGAGGTGAACTAACTAGTTTTTCCAAGGGCTTCCACAGCTTGAATGAGACAATGAGACGGTTTCTGTAACAAAACTCAAGATACTAAGTATCATAAGCATGTATCCAACCTGACAAACATAAACACTCCCAATAGTCAATAGAGCTTTCCACGGAGCAGCCTGAAACAGAAGCTTCTTCAGAGCTTACAATTTGAAATTAATAATGCCACAAATCCATTTGAAATCAACAAGTTATTCCAAAAGCACCAGAAGTGATTTTAAAAGACAGGGACTGAGGTTAAGAGTAAAATATTTTATCTGACTCAGAAGTTGTTTCTGCTCAGTTGATTTCAGGTGGAATTTCAAAATGTGTTTTGTGCAGAACACCCAATATTTTGGGATTAGCATTGAACAAACAAAGCAGGAGAAAATAGTATGTTGCACTTACTGTACATCAGTATCCTGATGCTTCTGTTGATGCCTAGGTAGTCAAGTCTATTCTCTTCTTCATAAAGGAGTTGTCATCTCAGATCCCAGCTCTTTTAGCTCAGAGCACTGCTTGTTCTATACATACGCTTAAAACACTATGACAATAAATAACATTGGACTGTTTACTTAAGGTACAGAGAAAGCACTACATCTTCCTAGTCCCAAGTTCACCAATTTTACACCTAACCAGCATGCATCAACTCAAAGCCAGAAGCACCACCAGCAATAATACCCTTTTTATTTCAGGCATCATAGAAATCTCTCATTTGCTCCCAAATTAACTGCAAGAACTGTAAATAAGATCACAAGTTCCTGCACACAAGATCACAGCTAGAGTTACTTCACCCAGCGACAAAACAGCTGTCAGAAAACACTTGATGGTAACAACTGCAAACATTGCACCTGTTGACTTAAGGAAAAACTTATTCTGGTGACAGCTGCCTGCAATTTCTGAGGATCTTCAAAGTGCACAAGCTCTTCCTCCAAATTGATATTTACATAGAAAGGAGGCACAGGAGCTGCACTAGAATCTTCAGCAGCAATCCACAAGTGTTAAGACCACAAAGTCTGCTAACACAGGCATAAGCTGCTTTTCTGACTTCAGACAAAATGAACTGCTCAAGAGCTCCAATTGCACAAAATTTGCCTAGAACACTGAAGGCATGTAACCTCTTCCCATCCCTCTGAAATTCAGCTAAAACACTGGGAAAGGAAAACCACTACAAAGTTTATAAGGTAGTACACTTACTAAAGGTGCCTCGTCACAGGGGAATATTTAAGTCAGAGCTATTTATAGTATTTGTATTGTTCCCGGTCCCTTTTGCTATCAGTTACATTCACTTTCCTCCCACTTCCTATGAAAAATTTAAGACTACATGCCAGAAAAAAAAAAAAAGACAACAACATACTCCACAGCAAGCAATACCTTGTCTGTCCTCCCTTTTATAAGCTGTTCCATTCCAAAGTGTTTTTCATTTTATCTGTCACAAGCCCTGCTAAGCAGGATCACAGGCACCTTAAAAAAAGTTACACATCAAATTTTGACAGGACAGTACATGACACCCCTTGGGAACCAAGCTGTTTGAAATTACAAGCAAGAGAAATACTTAGTTTTTTTCCTAACTTTTGATAGGACTTGATCTTGAAATGCCTGCCACATACCAGAAACCTAGTATTCACCTGCCAGCATCAGGTACCAAAAGCAGTTAGGAAAACAGAACAACTGCAGACAGTCAGCACACATTTGTTTTCTTAAATATAGCCATAAAAATTTCTCAAAGTTGAAACATTTTCAAACACTCTCATTCCAAAACACGCAACTAAGATGTGAACAAGCACCACCACCTCCCCCTATACTTTGCAGAATCATCTGAATTCAATGAAAAGGTGAGAGCTACTTAACAGCATCTCCACTTTAAGCTTGCTTTCCCAAAGAAGAACATCAGTATCCCCCGACTCGCAATGCTTCTCATTCCTCTGAGTGCATTTAAGTTAGAGCAACAACAGGAGCTGCACTGAGAAGCAGCACCTGCATCAGGCAGCCACCATGGCAACTCTAATGCCCTAATACATTCACCTGCTCAAGATGAGGTGCAAAGAGGTCATTAGCCAGGAAGCAAGTACATCCTTCAATTCCAACAAGACCTGAGAAATTCAGTTTAGCTCCACAGGACAATACTAGAAGCTTACTGTGGGATGATAACTGGTGGCTGACAACATGATGGCTGAGGGCTAGGTCCTCTCCCCAAGTTTATCCACACTCCCAATAAATGGAACCCTCCTACCCCAATAGGCTTAGTACCCAGGCTCCTAATGCAACCTGGTGCATTTTCCTGCCATCACAATCTTCTGCCCTTGAAGAAAAGCAAAAGCTCTTGGCATATTTCAGTCAGAAAATATTTCATATTTCAGCCTTCAGAAAAGATGACAGAGGGGATCTTACTAACATTTATAAATACCTTAAGTGCAGGAGATAAAGGGATATGTTCAACCTCTTTTGAGCAGCCTGCGGGGACAGGACAAAGGGAAAACAGTCATAAACAAGAGCATAGGAAGTTCTACACCACTATGCAAGAACTTCTTTGCAGAGAGGATGACAGAGCACTGGCACAGGCTGCCCAGACAGGCTGGGGAGTCTCCTTCTCTGGAGATGTTCAAGACCCACCTGGACACCTACCTGTGCAACTTGGTCTAGGGAGCCTGCTTTGCAAGGGGGTTGGACTAGATGATCTCTAGAGGTCCCTTTCAACCCCTACAATTCTGTGACTCTATGATACTCTTCATACATTGCACATATATTCCAGTGTACAGTAATGATCCACCCTCAAACTGACTGCATCCAATTCCTGGATTATAGTTTAGGAAATTGAGGTTTCAACCAATTTTATATTTTATATTGCCCAGAAGTGCTCATAGATGCATCTCTAAACATCACCAACTCCTGAAACAGATGGGAACAGAAGCAAAGTAAGCACTGGGATGATCCTGAATCCCCTCCAGCTTCAGCACATCAAGCTTTAAACAATCAATTTGCCATGTTGCTTTATCTGTATCTTTTTAATAGAATACTTATTTGTTTGACTTCATAAAGCACATCAAACTTCAGTTCCCCCAGTAACTATCAGACACTAGCTAAAGATCCTGGAAGGATTACTTGCACAGCAGAACTCCCCTGATGTTACCACTTCTCAGCTGCTTACCAATTTTCCAACCAGACAGACCATCCTCATACAAGCCAGCATCAGCTTGTTTCACTGACAGCCCTGCATTCTCAGCAACCTGCTAATCAGCAACAACAAAAAAAAGACTCAAAACAAATGCTGATCAGAAGCACACAGATTCAGATATACTTCCCAAAGCATTGCAGCAAGTGGGGAAGAAATAGGAAATACAACTTCTCGAAAAGCTTGACTCTTAAGTGTTGTTTCCCTGCACTGAACAACAATTTAAACTTCACACTGATTTAAGTTAGACTGAACTATTTGTGAGCAGGTCCATGAAAAGGGTTCAGATATGACTCCCACACCACACAGAATCCTACTCCTCCTCCCCAGTTTCTTCCCCTTTTAAAGGGCTAAAAAAAGATAGACAATGTTGATGCATTACAGCTGTTCATTAAGAACTATCATTTTCACCACACATATCCCATCTTAAGACTTCAAATTATGCATCTTGCATTGAGGAAACTCAGGTAAACACTACAGCAGAATGTTACATATGGAAAGAAATAAACACTGAAGTTACTTGAAAACTGTGAAGTTTTCTGTACTGCAATGCTCACAGCTGATAAAAGGGGGAAACAGGCAAATCAGACCCTCCACTGAACACACACAAACTCCTTCTGACCACAGCATGACTCCGTTCACATTGCCCTCCTTCACGTGAGACCATTCAAAACAGCCATGCGCTTTCCTGCTCTGGCCAAGGCAAAAGAGGAATTCAGCAGAAGTAAGGGGCTTAGCAAGAATAATCAGCACTTTACTCTGCATGCAATAAAACAGAAGCTGAAAGAAGGCTTTTCTCTATTTTGGCCTCAAGCTGGATGTACTACTCAGCCAACATGACAAGAATTCTGTTTTGCAGTGCAAGCCAACAGCTTACCCAAGGCCATAAGGCTGTTTACCAATACCTTCCTCATACATATTTTTGTTATCCCACTCTATAAGGGCAAGCATGTAACAACAAAAAAACACCTCTGGCTGGTAAGCAAAATAAACCAACACTGCAAAGCAGGAAGAACTTCTCTACAGTAAGGGTGACAGAGAACTAGAACAGGTTGCAGTGTCTCTTATAGAAATATTCAAGACCCACATGGGTGCCTACGTATACAAACTACTGTAGGGTACCTGCTTCAGCAGAGGGGTAGGACACAATCTCATGAGGCCTCTTCCAAACCTTGCAATTCCTTTTTCCACCTGCTTGGAAGCTGCCTCTCTTCTTCCACCTGTGAGCTGCACAGACAGAGCTAGAGCCCATCAGACATATGCAGGCAATACTTAACCTGAGTGACCAATATTTGCACAGCCCAGGACACAAAGTGTTCATAAACTGGGCAACTTCCAGCTCACACTTGCCTGAGGCTTGTGGAAAGGCATTAGTCAGGTATCCCTATTGCAACAGATGCAGGTCATAGGTGCATACAGTTCCTGCCTCCAAGAGCTTATGATGTAGTGGATGGATAAAAATTTTGCAGCTAGACAAACCAAGGAGACAGGGAGCACCTGCTGTGCCCCATATTTCACAGTGATCGATGGAGGGAAGCAGTTCATAAAGATATATGTTTGAAGACAAAAGAGATTCAGCACAATAGAAGGAAACACCTTGGCACAACCATAAGTCATTTTTGCGATGTAATCCTGTCCGACTCCTCGAGCCAGCACAATATCTGCAAAGACAACCTTCCCAGCAACAGCTATTGCATTACAACTTTAATAACCCCATCCCAGCATCCACCTCCACCAGGACACCAAGTTCAAAACGAGACGACCGACCTCATCCGTACCAGGGCAAGCTAACTAGGAGGGCAGCCTGCCCGAACGCCCTCGGAAGGGCCCGAGAAAGGAGAAAAAGAGGCGAAGCTCCAAGCCAGCCTTGGACGTGCAAGGAGAGCGCAGAACCCCAGCGCCGCAGCGCCGGCCCGCCCGGGTCGGTCCCCGCCGAGCCCCCGCTTCTCCGGGGGCCGCCCCCGCCTCGCCTTACCTTCATGCCGCGTCTCCCCGCGCACCGCCCGCAGGGGATGGAGGACGGGCGGCCGACGTCGCCGGCTGCGTCCTCGTCTCCCCCAGCGCTCCGGCTCCTCCCGCCCGATGTAAACACATACGGCGGCGGCTGAGGGTGGGCCGAGGGGGGGCAGCGCCATGGCAACCTCGGCCGGAAGAGGAAGCGTGGGGGTCAGGGGCCGCCATTTTTGCGGGGTCGGGTAGCCGGGCTGCGGGGATGCGGTGCTGCGGGCATAGGGAAGATGCACACCGCGGAGTAGTCTGGGGCGTTCTGCCCTTCATCGAGTGATGAAGAGTTGGAAAGGCCAAGCCTTCACTGGGACAGCCAGCCTTGCAGCTTGGCCGTCAGCTGCACGTTGTTGTGCTGCAGGTGTCCTGCTTTAGGACCATCACCAGGCACAGGTGTACACCTGGACACGGAGTGGTTCTGCTAGGCAACGGTTTGATGCGATGAGTGACAGCCAAACGAGGAGCAAAAAGGAGGATGATTTGAAGTTGCGATTTCTAGAACTGGGAAATAACATTAAGCAAATGAGTTTCATTTGCTCTGATTTACTCTAATTGCAGAAGCAAAGACTGAGTTAATGCACAACTACATCATGACAAGTGATCGCATTCAAAGAAGAACAGATCTCCCTTGATCTATTTTTTTCCCCTTTACTGAGAAACATCTCAGTTCCCTCCCTAAATAATATGTCCTTGACCATCTAAATCTTCCAAACCACACTCCAGTACAGGAGAACCTATTTAGTCAGAAACCAAAAGGCAAAGAAAGTGATAGCTGAAAGCCTTGGCATGCCTGCTTTCAGTGCAGAAGAAAAGCAATTGGTTTTTTGTTTGTTTTATTTTTAATTTGCTTCATACTATCCTCAACCTACAGAAATCCCTCAGGCAAAAGTAGGGAAGCAGTGCCTTAAGATCAGTTTTTATTTTTCACTTAAAATTGGAGACTGATGAGTGATACTGAACAAAGCAATTCCCTTATGCCACATGGGCTGACATCCCCAGAGGCCCCTTTCCTATGCTTCTCCCTTCCTTAAATCATTATCTGGATCACTTTTCAAAGAAATACCCTTAAACAGAAATCCAGCTGCAAGAAAGGGTTATTCTCCCGCACATGCACATACATCATTCAAGCATGTGAACCTTCTCAGAAGAGCAGTAATAAGCCAGTGGATTCAGGGGAGGTTTCAGACTGTGCCGATTTCTGCAGACATGCACTTAAATATACATGTGCACATGCATAGATAACCACGCTTGTTATGTGCAAGAGACTGAGTAATACTAATAGTAATTTTATTAACCAAAATCATAGAATCATAGGGGTTGGAAGGGACCTCAAGAGATCATAGAGTCCAACCCACCTGCCAAAGCAGGCTCCCCACACCAGGTAATACCTTAAAATAAAATACCTTCTTTAACACACCATCTAATAAAATGTAAAACAAAATGACTATTAGAATTAGATTGCATCATATTTTTAATAGTACATTAACAGGAATCCATATTTATGACAATGAGTACAAAAGTTTATCTCACGCATTGAATTTAACATGCAAACATCACCTAGTCTCTTACATCCTGAACCGGTAACACCCTAACTTCTTTTAAATCCTTGCCCTTGTTCCCTTTAAACATCAAATTCTAATGGTATAACAAGAAAAACCTAAACAATCGTGATTCAGCTGTGTCACTGGAAACTTATCTGTAAGGAGTGTTCAGAGATCCTATGGATTCACTCCAGTGAAACCTGCCCTTTCCTGAGAGGAACCTCTGACACTCAAGCTGAACAGTGTGGAATGCCAAATACTCAGATACTTTGGGGGTAATTCCTCTGTGAAGATTTCAGCTATTCCCATTGAATTTTAGTGTTAGTTGAGATGTGTATGAGCAAAGACAGCAAAAGAAATTTTCAGTGTTGCATGAAATAAAGATTGTTCCCTCTGGGCAGAGAGAAGTCTTTTAAAAAAGACAAAGCATTAAGAAAAATGAAAGTTAGAATCTAGTGTAGGCAAGCAGCAATCACATTTCCTTAATGTCTTTTATAGGTGATGATAACAATAGGAAATACCTAGAAATAATTTTGTTCATAAAGTTTGTTCTAACTTTCTTTTTTTTTTTTTTACAAATCTCCTATTTTGTTCATAATTTGTGAGTCTTGCCATTTTTAAGTCATTACACTCCTCATGTTTACAGCAGACAAAAGTTATTCTTAGAACAGTACTACTTCATAAATAAATGAAAGAAGCAACATTTGGAATCTAAGAATAAGGAAATATTTTCCTCCCTGTGACTTTCCCTGCTAGAGAGCAGATCTGCTTGATAAAATGCCACGTAATTAAAAGTCATTTTGTACATTTAGTACTACACAATAGTGTACTCATGACTGAACACTGACGCAGGATCATTACAAGGAAAACGGAGGACAGCCAAAAATGTATCTCTGGTATAGCTGTATGTCTTAACTCTTACAAGGAACATAAAAAGTTGACAAGGGAAAGACAGTCTTTACTCGCTTTTTCCACTATCTGAGCTGAAAGAAGAAATAAAGAGCAGGGGCAGTCAGTTATTAAAACAGTAATATCTCTTCCACTTTACAGATACTGAGTTTTAAGAACATTATTTTTAATCTCAAAGGTATTTTCTTCACAAGTACCGCACAGCTGGAGAGATCTGTCATTTTCACTTTTGGAGTTCACTGTTGCTCTAAACTTTTTGCTTGTAGTCACATCTCACATGCTTATGCATGCAGAGACAACTTACTAACTCCAGTGTGAAGAAAGTTTAGAAGGCATTTTCAGAACAGTGTAGTAGAGAACACCTCTGAAGGTAGGTTCCACAAGTTCTGAAGGCTTATTTCACATTTTTTTTTCTCCCTCTATCTTGCGTTCAGGTCTGTGTAAGATCCCCTTCCCTATCGACAGGAGAGCAAAACAAAGCCATTGGCAGATTTATCACTTTTTCTTTTATTTTGTTACTGTTGATGACTGAGATAGTGGATTTTCTTTACTTCAAAGTTAAATATTCTGGAAAACTACTTGTTGTTAACCTCTGCTGCTGTTCTACCCCCCCCCCCCCATCTGTGCTGTTACATTACTAAGAGGCTTGGACATCTTAAATATGAATGTATTGCCCTAAGCAAGACTATAAAGGTGTTATTTATACAATACTGAAAAACAGCAGTAATAAAAAGAAAAACCTATTAGCCTTCTCTCCAAGCTGAAATCGCCTAGCTATCAAGTAGATATATGACAGGAACTCAGGATGCATTGCTGCTTTGGATTACAAATGGCATTCTTGCTTTAGTCTGTTATTTTTTTTTCTCTTACTTGGAAAGCTCTTCCATAAAATCCATTTTAGCTGTCTTCTGCATAAAGGCATAGTGCTAATTACCTTCCAGAGCCACACTTATCAGTCTGCCCATTTAACAGCATGCAAGTGTTTTTTGCACAGTTGTGAAATCCTGAACTCCACATGCAGACAAGCTTATTCTGACATTTTTTGTTCTTTGTTGTTTCCTCATAGCTTTTTATTTGTCTAGAAAAAAAATAAGTATTTAATGAGGCTAGGTGTTTAGTGCCTGCAGCACTGCCTCTTACAAACTGTTACATGACAAATAAATATACCAAAGGTGATACAAAGAAACACTGAACTATGACCATCACCTGGTTGCCCTCAGAACACCGAGAGATTTTCAGCTACACTATAGCACGTGGAATTTCACCTTGTTTCTATCATATGGCCAAGGCATTTCTGCCAGAAGATGAAGGCATCTAGAAAGAGAGATTTTTACAAAATGAGTTTTATGAGAAAGGGCATGCTATTGGCAACTAAGGATTCTCAGAGCCTGATTTCCTTTCTTCCATACACCATGTATCACACACATCCATGAAAACAATGTATTTTGATAGAATAATGCTACAACTAGAAGGATGACAAAAAAAGATAAAGTAAAAAATAGTAGTTACAGAAACACAGCTATAACGCTTGCATCTCAAATTCATTGGATCGTGTTGTTATAGAAGCATTCAAGGAGCAAAATCCTTTCATCACTGAAGTCATGCAAAATTCTGCCTAATTTTGATAGGGCTGGACTTCAGCTTCAGTTTGAAAGATATATATCAGACATGCTGTGTGTTTTATTTTCAAACTAGTCAAGAACTGTATTTGTCTAAAGTTCACACATTTTTCACTTCTTTAGAGTTTGTCTTCTGTGAGAGAAAAGATAGCATTTTAGTTTGCCTTCACTAAATTTTAAAACTAATCAGTTTGATCATAATGTATATTTAATCTTGCATCATTAAGAAAAACTAACAAGATTTGAAAGCACTTCATGCCAAATAAACTGTGAAAGCATGCATTCCTATGATTTCAAAATTAAAACTCAAATGAATTGAAGAAGTCTACAGAGACTCACCAGCCTTTAAAGAAACTGGAAGCAGCATTTCGTGAAAAGCCATGTACTTGGCACAGAAAACAGTTTTTAATGATTTGAATGAGGAAAAAGAAATGAAAATAAGTGGGCTCGAATTTTTGAGTTTACTTAAACAAAGCTGTTATATTTCACATGCCCCTAGTTATAGAGCATGAAAGCAATATTTTTTGTATGCTTCAGAGTCTTGTAATAGAAAACTGTCTCTGCCAAAATGCCAGGATACATAACTGGATTCACATATGGGCTTCCCAGATTACAGAAGCATTTAGATACATTTCTACTGAACCTTTGCCAAAGACTCTGAACAGTACAAGCAGCAAAGCTCAGCTGCTAGATTCTGCTGACATTTGGAATCACCAGTGATTTGTCTTCAGGTTGCCAGAACAAGGTTATAGATAATATTTCATCCACATCATGAACAATTGCTATCTCCATCTCTTCAGGGTATTTTTGAACTTCTAATTTTAAGGCTTTTTTCTTTAAGCACACACTAAAAATGTAATTGTTTTACAGAAACATGACATATCCATACATAATGTTTGCAGAGCTATAGTTTTTCTTTAACCTGTGCTTCAGACCAAAATCCTGTAATGAACTTATCACACACACTGCAATTTCTCTTCATTACACTAAACTTTCTTCTCATCATTAATAATGGGGAAAAGTCAACTAGCAGCCTCCAAGCTCAAAGTACAGAAGTAACAATATTAGTGGAGCTGAGCAGAGATTGTGAGACTCATTTCACCATGAATTGTTTCTTACAATATTAAGCCTTAATTAAATATTGGCTTGGTTAATATTTCACTGAGATGCCAAGCTGCTTTAGGAGTACATGAAATTTTTCCTTCCCACATTCTTGCCATGAAATGCTTGCTTTCTCTCATCTTTCCACTCCTGCACTCACACACATATTGCTTTAAGTTAATTTATCCTACAGTTGCATGGGGGAACAGATAAGCAGTTTGTTCCTTGAGATAGAGGAGAATGAGAAGGTAAAAACAATCTCTTTCCCAGTCATTAGAGCAGAGTGCCTTCAGTCCAGCCAGCATAAAGTTAAAGTTAAGTATGACAAAAAAGACCACCCTACACCTCTACCAGGAGCTTCTGGAGACCTCCAAAAGAAGACCTTCTCCCAGCTTAATTCCCATACTCCATCCAGCAGAGCTTGAGCAAGAGTTACTGCCCAACCTATATACCTTCCCAACCTGCTCAACTTTTCAGCAGTTAGGAAGGGCAACACACTGATACTGATCAGGTTCTCTGCAGTCCTTTCACAGCTTAGAGTTCCACCCCTTTAATGATTAGTCTCATGCCCCGCTCTGATTCTCATTTCTGTCAACAGATGCCTGTGCACAACTAAACAGTAAATAATTAACTGGTGTCTCTCCTTAAACTTGCTGTTAGGTAGTTGATCAACACCTTATTTATGTAGTTCTAGTGATGAGATATTTAATAGCTGTGGTTTGATTTTGCACAGAACTTTGTGTGATTTTGATTACCTGACAGGCACCAGTGGACTTCTTTGAAGCTCTACAGATTCACTTTGAGCTGTGAACTACTATTTTAGATCTGCCAGCCCACAGCCTTAGACACATACAAGTTCTAGCAGCACCCTCTTACCACCTCTCCCTTGGCCTTCTTTCCAGCCTCACAGTCAACCTACAAAATATCTACTGTTCTGGATCAGGCAAATATTAACATTCCAACATACTCTGGAATAGTGACTGACAACATTGTTGAACTGCCTTCTGAAGCTGGCAGAGACTTACTGCCTGGCAGTCTACAGCAAAAATAGGAATGTCAGTATCACTGTGTTGATACAATAACTGACAGAGATACTTCACTTTTCACACAAGCATGATGTGTAGCTTTAAATACTATCTACATTCAACAGTTTCCACTCAAAACAAGTTTCTACTGAGAGCAGCTGATGCTACACATTTAATATAGATAGAAAAGTCCAATCACTAGACAATTATATTCTTTTTCTAAAACATATCTTCCACAGAAACAGACCTGTGTTAAAACTGCCTATTATGTCAGGGTAGCCAAAATTTCAGTGTCTGATATGATATCTAACCCTAAGTGGTGGTGAACATTTCAAATCAACCACTTGTACTCCAGAATGACTAGTACTGAACAACAGACAGGAACAGATATGCCCTTATTCTGGGCAATATGCAATGTACAAGCGGCTTTTGTAGCTTATCAGCACAGATGTTGCTAGTTGCAACAAGTGACAGACTCTCTTTAAGTTTAAGGCCAGCCCCCCTCTTCGCTTTATAAACAAACTCTAGTTGCTAGTCTCACTGTAGGGAGAACAAGGGCTCCTACATAATGACTTTGAACATAAGACATGTAAAAGAAGAAATCATTAGATTACACTCTTAGAATGCTCCACAAACAGAAGTGACAGGGGTATGCACACAACAAATGCCTAGCAGTACATCAGTCAAAGGATGTACCTTTTTATACTTCAGATCTTGGCTATTTGAGAAGAACAGAGTGAGTTACAAGGAGCACTAGGGTCTCAAGACAAGCATTTCAAGGTAATGGAAGGTTGTTACCCTCCTACTAGAAGTGGAAAAGGGAAAGAATAGGAAAGCAGTTTACCAGGAGAACATTCTCATGCTTATGACAGACCTTCTCCATAGCATCTCTTCCAGTGCTGGGTGCAATGCCTACAAATTCTAGAATATTTACAGCTATAAGGAAGAAATAACTGGAATTGCACGCAACATTGGTGATAATGCTTTCCAGAGAATGATACGCTACATAACCCTCACTATAACAGTGATCCCATTTCATCCCTGACTCAGAGGGGAGGACTGCATGTACATTACAGCACATGAGGGTGATACTCTTATCTCCTGTGCAAGTACAATGTAAGATCATCAATTTTCAAAAGTTGAAAGGCCTTCCACAGTAATTTTAAAATACCCATGGAAAAGCATTTTGTTTTTTCAGTTGAGAAAGATAGCATCCCTACAAACACCCAGACAAGTGAAGCCTACTCCATTTCTGAAACTTTATCTTGATACATCTAAGAAAAAAAAACACTTATTTCCACTCTATTGCTTGATGCTTTCTTATTAAGAAATCACACCTGAAAGCAGTTTCTTACATGTAATACAATGGAAAGAGCAGCAATAACAGCAGAGTAACAACATCATAGACTACAACAAATAAGAGTTTGCTCAAACACAACAACCATAAGAACAAAAATAAAGGAAAGTAGTTACTTACCTTCCTTCAGAGAAACTCAGATACACAGGAATCTTCAGCAAAATGTGCTTGCTTTCACTGCCAACCATTAAATGAGGTCTGGGAAGGGGTGGATCCTGTCTCCACCCCTTCCAGTCACTCAGGTACATTGCATGCACCTGAGCTCCCTTGGGTTGGCCCTGCCTTCCCATCAGGTGCTCAATCACTGCTTCAGGCCACGGTATTGCATTTCCACTATACTCATATATGGAATCAGTTTTGTTTCTTATCAAGGGTTCACATGTCTTTCCCTAAAAGCCACTCTAGTGATGCAGTTGTTTTATGCTTCTCATTGCACAGAAAAAGCTGAAAAATGCTGAGTAGAAACATGAGATGTTGAAAAGGATAACTCACAGAAAGCCAAGAAATTAGGTGAAACAAGCAGCAAAAAGGAGAAAAGCTTAGAAAGGGCAATAAAATGATGTACTGGAGGTAGACATAAAATGCATGTATATCAGACAATGTAAAAAGCAACAACCATGATTAGACATGGGAAAGCAGTAAAAATGAAAAGTGTGGAAGTTATAATTGAGCACTGAAATAAGTTCTGACAAAAAAAAAAATCACACACGGTGCACGTAGAAATGCAATAATTGCATTTTTTTTAAACTGTAGCATGTCGATTGGTAAACAAAATATAAAACAGGCCCTCAGGGAAGATAAGGTTACTGCACAAAAGCTTTGCATTCCTGAGATTGACACTGACTATAGAGAAGGGCAAGAAAGTTACAGACCAGATCATTCCTTACAGGGGTTGAATATGAAGGAATCTCAGATTCAGAAAGAGTTCCTCAGAAAAAAAGATATCTGTACTAGGAAGAAAGGGTTTTAGCACAAATCTGTGCAATGAAGAGTAATGACTTGCCACAAGCAGATGATGCTCATGCAGAAGTTCCAAGGCAGCTCACGTATGAAACCACTCAGCTGCTGAGCGAGGGTAACTGCAGCTTAAATCACTGCTGTGCTTGAGCTATGGGAAAGTGCAATTGAACACTGAAAGGATCCAGGATGAGTGATTGTGTTTCTTGCATACCCATGGTTAGAAGAAATACATAGTAAAAATAGAAACAGTAGACTCAGGGATAAATGCCATATGTCAAGGCTGAGTCAACATGACTTTCACAGCCATTCTAAAATACAATTGTTTGTTAGGCCACTAAAAAAGTTGGTGATAATCCAGCCAGTGACCCCAAGGATGGATCCAGTCTGCAGCTACATTCTCTGGACCGTCCACACTAGGGTTGAAGTATAATACATCAGGCTATCAAGCTTCAATGGACCCTAATGATCCCAAACAGTTTCACCTGGGGTCTCCACCCATAGCCGCTAGCATTGGTCCAGGCCTCCATTTAAGCTCTGTCCTGAGCATCTACTCTGCTTAGGCTGTACTGTGGAGTGCTTATCTTTGGTTTGGTCTTCTTTCTGGAGTGTAGTTTTGTGGGTTTTTTGCTTGGGATTTTTTTAGGCTTGTGTCTGTTGGTAAGCTCTAGGTATAATTTAATACCTTGTCCATAGGTTGTGTTGTCTGCCTTCCTCTATAGTGCTCAAATATTGTGGGTCTGCATTATGTTTAGTGAAATGTGCTGGGACACAGACCCTAGTGAGTTATCCCTGTGGGGCAGTCCTTCTGCTGATCTCTTCTGACCAATTTGTTTTGGTTTGTATTCAAGATCTCTGAGGGAATCATACAAGTAAGCTGAAATGTGGAGCTCAGCTAGAGTCAGGAGAGAATTTAGGGTTTGCTGTAAAAATTGTTCAATAGGTTTCAGGAGGCTTTATTAAAAATAAACAAATAAAAAATGGATGGATTTGAAAATAATTAAAAATAAAATATAGGGAAATTAATATGAGGAAATTCATTACTTTGATAATGGACTATCAGAGCTCTTCAGAAACCTGTTAAATGAATCACTATAAATCTTGAGATGGTGAGTAGCAAAGTTAAAAGCTGCTAGAGCAAAGTTGTGAGGTAGTCAGGACCAAAATTGGTGATTGCTTGTTGGCACAGGCTGCAGGAGAGGCACTCATGTTTCCAAGTGTTTTCTGCAGAATGCAGGTACTGCTTTATGCTGTGCAAATGGGAGAAAAATGAGTGAGCAGGTTGAGTTGCAATGGGAAGTACCTTCTGGTCCTTTTCTGAAAAAATGTCCCACTTGGTTAAATGGCAAACCACTAGAGAGCAGCATTACATTAGTACTTCTGTTATGTGCCTCAACATCTACTGAATAAAATAAAACATCAGGGTGATGTTTGTCGTTTCAGTTCACACTGGTTTTCTGATCAGATTTTCAGGAACAGGGAAAATAGAGACCAGTCTGTCCTACCTGCCTCACTGCTCACTCTTTGCTGTGGGATGAAATTTGAAACTACATACACATCACTAAGTATGTGTGAAATATAAATTATTAAAAAACAACAGTGGTAAAGTATCTGGCAGCTCAAGGACAGTGGGGTTAAGAAGGATGAAAGTCAAAAGATGGTGATAGAGAAAGGGCATGACGGAGAAAGATCACAAATTAAAGGTGTGTAATGAAACTGTTTGGGGAGAGAAGTCTAAGACCTAAAGATTCTGCTGGAGTATCAAAGCAAGCATAAAGTTAGACAATGTAAATAAGAAGTACTGAAGATTTTGTGTGTCTACTGCTGACAGTGTGTTAAGTTAGCAAGTGATATGAAACTTGAAAACTATCCAATTCTTTCTCACTCTCAGGAAAATGAATTAAGCAGCAGTAATTCTCCTGTCTCAGGAGTTACTCTGGTCTGTAGTTTGTGACTGGAGTCAGTAAGATATTACAACCTTGCCTGGAATGGATATGCAGAACTGCACGACAATACTTCAAAGTGCCTTTCTAGCCCTCTGGACTCTCAGTGAGAGTGACCCAGCTCCAAGCTCTTCACAGTGATGTTCTTTTCTCTTGCTTTTATTGTCTTATAACTTTTGCTCTCTGCTTGATAATTCTGTGATGTGTAACAGTGTGCTCCTGTGGTTTCCCTTCTTTCTTTTGTACCTGATTCCTCAGTAGACATTGAGGTTGCTGAGAACTGTACAGGAGGGCCTCTGGTTAGCAGCATAACTATCTAATGAGGACTTCTGAATTTCATCCTATTATCAGCCAAGGGCAAAAAGAGTCCTTTATGCTTGTTATGGGATTATAATCTACAAGGAAACTATAACTAGATGAATTCTGGACATCATGGTAATGTACAATACTTTAGGAAGTTCAGGGGTTAGCTATCAGCATGGTAAAATGAAAATTTTCGTAGCAAACTTTATCTAATATTGGTTAAAACCTTTATAGCAAAACGCTTAAAAAGTACCCTCCACCAATCCCTGCTGCGAACCATGTAGATTTCTTGAAATTGTCTCCAAAAGCATCATTTTTCTTATTTGTTTCCTGAAGACCTAATGCAGCAAATCTTTAGTTTTTCTATAGCACTGGATATTAGCACAGAGGCTGAAACTCGGAGAAGGCCTGTGGTTGTTGTCATATGGCCTCAGTGCAA
Organism: Odontophorus gujanensis; assembly: GCA_013399175.1. Classification (NCBI taxonomy): domain Eukaryota; kingdom Metazoa; phylum Chordata; class Aves; order Galliformes; family Odontophoridae; genus Odontophorus; species Odontophorus gujanensis. Next base: position 7,054 of record VXAB01003227.1, on the reverse strand, counting down.
AGACTCCATTGCACAGCTTGCTCTTACAGCGTAGGTTTTCTATGATTCATTCTTGTGCATCTCTTTAGGCTTGTTTCTATTCATGGACATCAAATAAAGGAGGGCATCCCAGAGATGGGAAGCAAAACTCAGGGAGCTCATGGTTTTATAAGAGACAGAATCATCAAAAGTGATGATGATAATAGGGTCTTCATCATGTTTCCAGTGCTCTGGGCCAGCAATATCTGGCTGAGAGCTGGGCTCTGCAGAGCAGGGTGGCTCCTGGCAGCAAGCAAAACTGTTTCTAAGACAGGTAGTTAGTACAGATGGATCAAAGAGTTCCTTGACATTGAGTTTTGCTGTAAACAGACTACAACCAGATATCCTGCCTGAAGGTCAGCAGCGAGGGAATTTGCAGCGGTTCGTGGGCTCTTAAAGATGAGTCACTGCAAGGTTGCTGGATTTTCTTTCCTATTGCTTCACTTCCTCTATTTTCTCTGAAGATAAATAAGAAGAGCCTGACAATTCTCTTGAGGTCCTGCAGCTTGTTTATTTTGTGAAACTACTACTTGTTATCTAATTTTGTTGCACTTGTTAACGGCAGTTTTCCCATAAAGCTTGTCCCAAGTAAGCCAACCACAGCTTTGAGAACTGAGCTGCAGAGCAGAGAAGATCATCTCAGAAACTTGAAGATGAAGTGCTTTTTTCTGCCAACTCAATTTGCATTTTTCTATAGCTTTGTTCTAAGTAAACCTGTCCAGGTGTGTTGCTGCTCTGAGATGCAAGACTTAATGTTGCTGTTGCTGTGTTGCTCTGACTATTTTAAAATTAGTTATAAACTGCTGTGATTCTACATAATAGAATTTTTCTGCTATGGAGATATGCATATGTAAAAAGATGTACTTCTTTTTTTTCAGATAGCCACAAGAAACAGTGACTTAGGTGAGTGATTGCAATTATTCTATCAATAACTGCAATTTCTGGTGGGGGTTTGCTTCTCTATATTCTCCATATTTGTTATGTTTTTCTTCTTGAAAGTGTTTACCATCATCAGTGGAAAACAATTCACAGAACTCAGATGTTTCTTAAAGTCACATTCAGTTTGATTATTTATGCTGTTGTAATAAAGAAATGAAGAATTATTGAGTAGTTGTTATTTGGAATGTTGTTTTCCACGTGTAGCCTCAACAAATCCATATACATTCAACTTTGATTTCTTCCCTGTGTGATATAAGACACTTCCCTCTCTGCTGTATCACAAACATTTGTACATTTTTGGCATAATAACCAATAGCTACAATCTGTGATAAATATATACCAAGGAAAGGCAAGCCTTACCAGTCTTAGCATAATATGTATACTCGGCTCATTCAGACTGGGTTCACTAATCTTCTTCTTGTATACTGGGAAATAAACCATGGTGGAAATAATTTCCTCAAGTACAAAAGCTTGGTTAGTGTATACCTCTCATCTCACTTTTGCACTCTTCTTTGCCAACTCAGTGCACTGAGTGTCCATTTTCTTCATCTGCCAGGCAGTGAAATAGCTGTGTATGAGAGAGACATTCTCCTAAGAAGAGGGCAACGCAGTGCAATTAACTGTGAGAGCTGTTTATGGCCAAAGTCACGGGATGGGCTAGTCAAAGTTCCAGTTAACATCTCCTCTGATTTCTGTAAGTGTATGCAAATGGATGCTGAAAAGCTAGCACTGATCTTTCAGTCTATGTTCTGCTATTTTATGGTTTTGTGCCATGCATCAGATGGACTCTGAGTCCAAGTGAGAACTTTAACACATCTCTTCTGTTAATCTCTTTATCCTACAGCTCTGTGGCTGAGACTCCAAGCATTGTAGGTATGAACACAAAAATATGGTTACTCAAGCAGTACTTGTTATATAAATACTAGCTAATTAATTTTAATTGCAAATAATAATTAATCTCTGTTAGCTACTATTCACTTCGATATTTAGCAAGTGCAGAAAAAAAAAATACATAATTTGTCCATGTTAGGAATGTGTTTATTATAATTACCACTAGAAACAACATTTTAACACTATAACTTTCTTTCAAATTAAATAAATAGATCTGTCTAGTGGAAAAGGTTGCAGGGCCAATGTCTTTGACTGGAAAATTTTGTTCCAGAAGGCTTCTTATAGGCTGTGTGGGTCCTCTATCTCCCCCCTGTTGAGAACTCCCAGGCATCAGGCTTTCCTTCAGACCCTTAAAATATTTTTGAGGGAAGCTGGGATGGAAGGTCCTGATTCCTGCTCCTGAGAAAAAGGAATCTTTTTGGTACTGGTTTTGGTGAGGAAAGCCCAGTCTTAATTGCATCTCTGTCCATGTGTTTCCAGAATTTATCTAATTCTTGTGGTTAGGCAAGGGTTATTCTCTTTGCCTTGCTTTCTCCAAACTTTGAAGATGAGGAAATAGATATAAAAGGTAACTGCAGATGATTCATAATTGAGGAAGCCAAAATAGGCTGAAATGTTCAAAAGCAGATAAACATTCTAATCTATATTTGGTACCTGAATAGAAACACTGAGGTTTCGGAGCTTCCTAACACTGGCTGTCTCAAATGGTTTCAAGGGGCGTGCGGCAAACATTTATTACTTCTGATAAACAAGATGTTTTTTCCATACTTAATTATGGTCAGATGGTTCATTTGGGATACTTTAATCCAATTATTTGTATCTCAGACTTCATTTTTTTTCTGTTCTACCTAAATGAAAAAACAATGTCAGTCTTTTGCCTTTCATCAACCAGCTCCTGCAGAATGGATATGGGCTAGATATAATTAAGTATTCCTTCAAAATCTGATCAACTTGATCTCTGAAGGCTCTGTGCCTTTTTAAATGTGTAGGGTAAAAAGGTAAAGAATGCTGTTGAGATCTAGAGGAATGCACCCTATCAATGCACCTTATTTTTGAACAGCTAACAGAGTAAAACTTCTGGCCCCTTTCTTATCCTAGCATTGGCAGAGAGGTCTTGGATTGCTGATGCTCTACAAGAAGTCTCTACATTGACCTGTGTCAAGTTTGTAAATCACACTACAGAAACAGACTATGTATATGTTGAACGTGGACAGAGGTAAGCTCTCTATCTCCTGTATGTGAAAGTATACAAAAGATCTTTCAGCTTCTTTTCTTTTTTGTTCTGGCTTTAAGTAATTGCCCTTCTTATCTTAGGAGTCAAGATTCAGATAGCAGATAAATTTTTTCATTTTTCTTTAAACATACTGGTAGTTATCATTCAATAGACTACAGGGGAGAAAAAAAGAGTGGACTTCATTAAAGGTAATAGGTTATAATCCAAAATAATTTTTTTCCTTATTTGAGAAAATTTAGAAGTGTAATTCTTCCAGGTTCTTTGTTTAACTACTTGAACACCTTAATCTAAATTTGCTATACCCATTTTACACAATCATTTTCTTCCTCTGCAGTTTCTTTGGCAGCTTCCAGTTAACCAAGATATCTCATGCCAGTGTCTGCATGTGTTCTCTCCAGTGGCTGTGTATCTGGAGGCCCACGGTGGCATATTCAGTATATGTATTTCTTTGTATTTGCTAAATGCAACCATTTTTGTTATCAATTGCCTGTTCTTAGCTGCTGGTCTTACTTTGGAAAAATTGGAGGGCGTCAAGCAGTAGGCCTGGTGAAAAATGGCTGTATGGATAAAGGAGCAATTCAGCATGAAATGAACCATGCACTGGGTTTCATCCATGAACAGGCACGGAGTGACCGGGACAAGTTTGTCAAAATTATGTGGGAACACATTATGACAGGTAAGCCCATTCAATCTTAAAAGAAAACAAACTCTTTGAGACACAGGTGGATGTTTCTCCCGAGAATGGCAGTGCAAATAATCATCATTATTAACACCTGGTGCAGCAGAGGCACACGCATTGTGGTGGGATTCCTTGTTCAGTGTGAGCTTGGTACTCTGTGGCAGACGCAGCATAAAAGTAGTTTTAAATTCTTGCTGTGATTGCAATCCTGAGCCCAGACTTCCCTTCTATCCACTAAGCCAAGATCATAAGGATCATGAAATCTTGCAAAGAGAAAAGGATTCATCTACTTCCTGTGGTGAGCAGCACAAGCAGTAACCAGTTCCAATTGCTTGAAATGATCACATTAGGAAACCACTTCTGGAAACAAAGATTATAAAGCAGTGGAATGTATTAGACAGTTAGATCGTGATGTTTCATTAACAGTCCTTTTTTTGTTGTTGTTGTTTTTTAAAGGATATTCCTGAAATACTTTTTAGTTGTGTTTCTCTGATGCTCTTATGCTTTTTGTCTACAGTCTGAGCTAAGGAGGAGAAATGGAGGGAAGTCTGTGCAAAAAAGGGGGAAAAAGATAAAAGGCAAAGATGTGCAGGGGAAATGAAGTGAAAAGATAGCTGTGTTTATGAAGGCTGTTAGTGTGCATCATCTGTTCACAAAAAAAAAAAAAACAAAAACAATGTGGCTAACAAGGCTGATGGTGGAGAATCCCCCTGACTTCGGTGGTATAGAAATAGACCTCAAGACATTCTGTAGGCTCCCAGTTCTCCCACACAATCCGCTTTTCTCGTGCCAGGACTGCGTAACTATGGATGTTTGGGGTTTGTTTTTACCCCCTCAGTTTATCTTGGAGAGCATCCAAATCCTTTGTTTTGACAGTATATAGCCTGATCATTTACTGTCCTCTTAGCTACTTGAAACTGTACTTTTTTTTCCCAAATTTCTTGGGAACAAAACTGTACTCAGATCTGTTTTCAGTCTGAGTCACTGCACTTAGATTCTGGGAGATTTTTATATTTATCTTTTTTAGTGGAGATGATGGATTAAGTCCCCATGCTCGTGCAGGTCAGGACACTCAGCTTGCCAGCACAGTTTGCTGGTAATGCCTCTGTCCAGCCAGGCTACTGTTACTCCTTTCTTTAATAATGCAGTTCAACAAGGTATCTAAATGCCAAACAGTAGCCACATGCTTAAATGTTTCACTGACTTTGAAATGCATTCTTCTCTGTCTATCTCAAAAGAAGGTGTGAGGTTACTGACAGTTCTTTAAGTCAGTATAGCAGATAAGAGGAACTTAGATAAAAATGTAATTAAGGAATCCCAATGCTAGTGAGAACCAGTTTGAGCTTTCACTGAGTTTTTGAGCTCCAAAATAATGTTTACCCCAAACCTTGCATAATTTAGGAGTTTCTCTTTGCCTTTCCTAGCCCTCACTGGGACCAACACAGATGGATGTTACGGGAAGAAACTGGCTTTGATTGCAAGTTTGCCAGCCAAGTTGTGTGAACTCAAGAGTCAGATAGTCAGGATGATCTTCTGAGAAGTTTCCAGTGCTGATCTCCTGTCCAGATGGTTTGTTGTTTACAACCCCTTAGTTACAATAACAGAGGTACAGATGTTCAACTAGGAAGCAGTGCTCCATGGTCAGGACATTAGCCCCAAGTCAATGCCGACTGTATTCAGCTCTGTTCTGACACTGCTCACCTCTCATGGACAAGAGGCCCAAAATGCAATTCATAAGCTCTCCAGGCAATAGAGAGAAATAGGTACATTCATATTAAAATGAGATTAAACTCTCTGTGCCTCAGAGAAGAAATGCTAGGGGACATGAATTCTAGTCTGCCTCTGGGCCCCAATCCTTTGTCAATATGCTACTTTCTTACTACAGCTTTTTTAAGGTTGAACAGATGAAGTGGGGAGGTGTTCAGCATCTATGCTGAGGGAAGCATTATCAGCAGCTGTATTTGGACAGATTGTTTCTAACTGGTTTTACTGTGTGCCCCTATTTCAAGAAGTCATATCATTTGACTGTAGCCACTGCTGATGGATTTGATCAGAGTCTAAACCAGAATATGGCTGATAACTTTGGTTTGAGTAACAGGTAAACCTAGTACCTTTCTCTTAAGGTCTTATACACCTGTGTTAGCAGTTCATTGCAGATGCACAGTGGAAAGGCTTGTCAAGACAGGTTAGTGGGTCAGCGATATGTACCTCTGACTTGTTGATCTAGATAGTCAGACAGCTTTCTCCCTTTAAGGTATGGGCACAGCTCTCAGGACATAAGCTGAATGCTTCTAATGTCCAATATAATGTACTAAAATACCTTTGGAAATAAAGGTGGAGAGATAAATACATTTCCTTGAAGAATGGAATTAGATTCATGGGTTACACTGAAACATTTTCTCATTTTCCTCAGTTTATATTCTGAAACCTGTTAGATTCAGTGGGGAAAAGCTCATATGGACATCAGAAAGTTTTGCTTGTTTTGGAACATCCAAGTGTGTAAGGACTTCATGATCTGTATACTAATTTACTTTTATTAGTTCTATGACAGCAGGCAGTGTCTGATAGCAACGATACTGTTCTAAATGAAAAGTTGTTCTTCTGCCTTACAGGAGAACAGGGGAACTTTGGAAAAGTGAACTCCAAAAATCTGGGCCTTCCCTATGACTACTCTTCTGTGATGCACTATGGCGCGTAAGTTTTCTGATGTGTGCTTTCATTTTCTACTCAGATCTAGGGAGAAGAAATTGTTCTATACAGAGATTTTTTTTTTGTTCACTTACAATTGAGTTAATCAGTGTGGTAATTAAGAGTGAGTATGCTTTGTTGGCAGTATTCCTGGAAAATGTAATTGATATCAATAGCAGAAAAACACAGGATAATGTTTTCTGTCACTAAACTCACCTCTCTTGCTAGAGGCCTTTGACATGGCAGTGTTCCAGAGACAGAGTCACTGAACTAAAAACAGTTCTGAAGTCCATGATGTGCAGTTACTAGTTATCACTGCATTGATTTTAGGCAATGCTATTTGGGTGTAGAGAGAAGATGGATTGTTTTTTTAACATCATTAAGGTGTATGCTGTCTCATGGAAAATATTTATCCATGAATATTACAGTTGTGTTTTAGTTCATAACTTACAAGTTTGTATCATTTACCATCTCCTTTATTCTGTTAGCAAGAAACAACTTCTGAATAATACAGTGAAATGAAAATAGTGAGGCATACGAGTATGATCATGCTCACATTTAATACAAACGATTTAGGAATGTGATCAATGGGATGAGGCTCAATA
>VXAB01003225.1:56509-147900 GCA_013399175.1 Odontophorus gujanensis | reverse complement strand
CCAATTCCAGAATACATCCTGTGTATAAACATTTTATGGAGTCTGTCTCTCCGGACGACTATGGGAGAGTTCAGACTTCGGCAGAGGTACATTAGTATCTGGGCAATACAGACAACATTGAGGGGCCATGTGAAACATGAGCCCATTTGTTTGCCAAAACCATGCCGGATTACTAACATAAGGCAGTATAGACTCCTGGGGGGGCAGGAAGAAATATCAAAGATGGTGCAGGAATTAGAAAAAGTAGGTATTATAAGACCTGCACACAGTCCATATAATTCCCCCATACGGCCAGTACAGAAGTCGGATGGAATATGGAGAATGACAGTGGATTATAGGGAACTAAATAAGGTCACGCCGCCCATTCATGCAGCCGTACCCAATATTACTTCCTTAATGGACACTGATTGGTGAATCAGTGATTTCTTAATGAATGACTGATTGGTCACCTGAGGTGAGCACTGAGTCAGCCACAGGGGCACAGGTGAAGGTGATATACCTGTGTGATTGGAAGGGGTAGAGTCTGGCTCCACCTCTCCCCAAACCCCATTTAAGGGCTGACGACCACCAGGGAAGAATCTCTTCTTGGAGATACCTCCTGTGTGGAGTCAGTGGAAAGCCTCTATGATCATAAAGGTGAGCCCATCTCTTTTGCTATTTGTCTGTATATGATCTATATAGGCCTACTAGAATATACCATCTTTCGTACTATTTTCGTTGAGTACCATTCTTGGGGGTTATTTACCCTACATTGAGATACGGGAAACTTGGTGCTTTGGGGGATCAGAACAAGTACTGTGTGGTCCTTGTGTGCTACTCTTCCTTTTCTTGAGGTGACTGCACTCCAAAGCTCTTCCAGGGGGCAGGAAGCAGTTGGATAGTTGTCCCTAGAGGGACAGAAAGTGAGTTGTGGCACACGGAGCTGGAACCTGCAAAGGGTTGGCTCCCTGAGAGGTGAAACTAAAGTCCTGAGCAATTACGTCACATGGGAAGGCTGCAGTTGACCCAAGCATTGAGTCTCATTTTCTAGGCTCAGTCCAGGACTGAGCAAAGCAGACAGGTGCTCTTGTCCTGAGATCCATCTAACATATGTTCAGGAAACACATGGATGTGGCACTGAGGGACACAGGTTAGTGGGCATGGTGGTGATGGGCTGATAGTTGGACTAGATTTTATAGTTCTTTTCTGACTTTAATGATTCTGAGATGCCAACTGAATATAAAATGTGCAGGTTGAATTGAACTGAATGAACTGGAGAGATCTAGTGTAGGTGGTCAGAGATGCCGCGTCCACGGAAATGAGGATGCAACAGAGCGGGGAGGCCGAACCACGGGGAATGCCCTGCACTCGCTTGCAAGGCACGGTGCCGACCCGAGGGGCCAGCTGCCTACAAAGCGCTGCACACGCGGCGGGGGGAAGATCATGCAACCGAAGGAGAAGCCCAAATCATTTCCCACCAAAACCTCCGCGCTGCACCTTTCCTCTGCCCCAACCGCAACTCCCCCCCCCACCGACAGCGCGAGCGGGAGGAGGCCGAAGGGGCCGAGCCCCAGGGCGGGGAGGGCCCGGCCCGGCGCGGCGCAGGCAGCGGCACGTGGTACGGCGGAGCCGGGAAGGGAAGCGGAGCTGCGCCGGTGCACGAGCGGCTCCCGGCAGGGTAAGGGCCCGCGGCGGGCACGGCCTCCCTCCGTCTCGCTTCCTCCCGCCGTCGCCTTCCGCTGCGTCGGGGCCTCCGTAGTGGCGGCGCCACAGCTATGGCGGTTCAGCCGCCCGGCCGCTCACCGGGCCGCGGCCGGCCGGCACGGAGCGGCGCCGCGGCGGCGGGCGGGGTTATTCTGTAGGCCGCCGTGGTCGGCGAGAGCGCCGTGTCTCCGCAGGGCAGCGCGAGGCCCGCTGCCTGTGTCCTCCTCGTGGAGCCTGGACGCCGGCCTGGGCAGCGCTGCTCCAGCTGGGGTTGGATCACAGGGGGTCCCTGCAGACCCCACCGCTCTGTGGGAATGAGCCCATCAGCGAAGCTGCAGCACACGTTCACTTTCTGTTACCTTACGGAGAGAGAACAAGTTCCTGTTCGTAGCACCTATTGTGGTGCGCGGGTAACTGGCCGGTCTGCTTTTGAGAAACGAAAGTGCTTTGCTACCTGGTCCTAACCTTGCTTTGCTAACGTTCAGTTAGTTTTGAACATCGGATCAAATCGCGTACAGCTGAGCAGCTGGCGTTTTGTGGTATCATTCATGTGCCTGTGTGTGGTGATGCTTTCAGAGTGTGATCAAGAGTTGCTCCACAGGCTGCGTAACAAGTGCACTAAAATTTCCACTGAGAGCATCTGTGCTTTGTTCAGCAAACCTGAGCTTGTGTTTTCCATTTTCCTCTTTGGGACATGAAGTTGCAACAAATTTTGGACTGGAATGGTTCAAAATGTAGAAAAGAGAGCTGTTATCTTGCAGAAGAGAATGCTGTAAGCATTGCTCTAGGACTGTAAAAAGGCATTTATGCGAAGTGTTCATAACTGTGCTTTTTAAACAGTGTGTTTTGTTGTTGGTTTTTTTTTACTTTTTTGAACAGGTGTCCCAAAAATGGTTTTGAAGAAGAAGAAGGAAATTCGGGTTGATGCATTCTCTCTAGATTGTCAGCAGCTGGAGAAACTTCAGAGTGAGTTTGTTTTCCTCAAACTAACCTTGTATAATTTCATTTTCTTTGGAATGTAACTACTGAAATTGCTTTTTTTTTTTCAGATGTTTTCTTTGTGATGTTTTTGTGTTGGTGTTTTTGTTTTGTTTTTCTTTTTTGTTTATTTTTGTTACTATCTTTGCTTTTTTGGTATTGATAACAACTTCTTACTGTTTCAGAGTTAAGAGAATCTTTAGGTCACTGTGTCTCTGGTTTGTAAGCTGTTTGCCTTGTTCCATCATTGGTGTGAAGATGGTAGAATGCCCTCTGTGTGATCCCACTTGCAGGCCTGTGATTCAGGGCTACCTGAAGTGCTAGCTTTTAGTATGTGTGATAATGCAGAATTTCAAAGAACCATGGAATGGTTGAGGTTGTTAGGGTCTTCTGAAGGTCATATTGAGAGTCTTTTCACAACCTTTCTATTTTCTATAGTTAACTTGATTTAATGCACTTCTGCAGTGCTTTTTGCTTGAGGTGCTTTCACCGCTATTAAAAAATAGTCAGAACTGAGTAGTGCTGCAGTTGAATGCTGAAGTTTCTGTGAGTTCTTGCTTCTTGGGCTTACAGATGAGAAGAAATGAACTGTCAGACCTGTGGTCATCTATCTAGTCTAGTGTTTGTTGACAGTAGGTAAGATTCAACTTTATTTCACTGTACTTGCAGTAGTTCTGAGATGGATTGTTTTCAAGTTTGACCTGAGCTGTTTTCCTGGGCAGTCAGCTCTAGGTAGCTTTGCTTTTGAGCAGGGAGGTTGAACTGAATGACCTCCAGAGATCCCTTCCAACCTCAACAGTTCCGTGATGATCATCTTTGTATTCAAGTTGAGGCCTATTATTACTTCACAGTGGAGCCAGTGATTACTTATTTTAATTTAGGTTTTCTTCATGCTGCTTATTATAGTTCCTGTTTTTAAAAAGAGGCTTTTCTCCTAAATGTAGGGTTTTCAAAGGCCGAAGAGCAAAATTTGGCATCTCTACTTCTGCACTGCGCACAACTGAGCAATGGCATCCAGCAGATCCAATGTATTAAACAAGTAAGGTTTCACTGGTGTTGGTGTGCTGTCTTGGTAGTGGTAATGTATCATGTGCACCCTTAGTGGGAAGTAATAGTTCTAAAATAAACTGTGTAACCTTTTAAGTGTTCCTGCAAAATGGTAAAAGATGATTTGATGATTGTTACTCCTGAATATGCTACATGGAAATGTAGTTCTAATATAAATTGGGAAGGGCTGTGGTTACTGTGAGAGAAAAATGGATGGTAAGTGCTAGCAAGTTTTGAGTTTGTATTTATATGTTTTTGCTAGCAGAGGTGTTCTTGAAATGTATTTGGCACCTGAATCTCAACAGGGTGTATTAAAGAAGGGACAGGTTTGCATCATATACTCGAATGAGAGGGAATTCCACCTCTTTTAATTATGAGGGCATGTACAGAGTTTATTTTATTGATGAAGTGTTTGTTTTGGTTATAGATTATGCCTTTGGTAAAGGTAATGGATCAAAACTCTACATGTGATCCCATGCTTAAGGCTTGTTTGGAGATCTTGGGAGAGATGTATTTTTCATTGGATGTGAAGAATCCCCTGAAAAAAGTATTAGTGAGGTAAAGAATTAGATAATAGCCTTTTTTTTTTTAATGCTTTCCTTACCTAGAAGTCAGTAACTTTTCATGTACTACAAATTGCTGTAATTGCTGAAAATGTTTTGTATTAATGTGTTTCTTCCTCAATTAGTAAAAAAAAAAAAAGTGTTTATCCCATGACATATTGTAAATTGCTTTAAAGTGGAGTGTTGTTGTAATCTTATTACTTGAAACAGAATGTAGTGTATAGTTAACACTTTGAATTTCAAAATTTAATAGTAGGGTTTTTAAAAAATACCAACTTTGAAAACATAAAGAGAAGATGGTTCAACAGAATCCTGTCTGAACAGTGTTTTTTTCATGCCCATTTGTATTGTAATTATTTTTCTGTTGCAAAATTGCTGTTGTATTTCTTTAAGTAATTTATGACAGCCTTAGTATTTTCAAGATGCATTGCTTAGCTGTCTTCATTTCTATGCATGGAAACATTTGTCCTACTGAGAGCTCCCAGGCTTCCATCTTGTATTTCATATGATGCCAGGGCTTCACACTGTTTTGACAGATCTTTGTAGCTTCAAAATTAGAACATGAGTGGCTATTCTAAAATATGTTTAATAGCTACTGTTGTGTGCTGGTGGAAAATTAGCGACATGCATCTCTTTTTAACGCTGCTTTTTGATACTGTGGCAACAAATATTGAAGATAATGTGCATGCATCTTTTGGAAATGTTACTTGTAAGTCTGAAATGGGCTGAGCGGTAAACAGTGTCACAGAGTTGTTAGGTGTGTAACTAAAGAGAAGCTTACTTCAGTTCTTATTTTAAGAATAAGCAAAAATGCTAAACAGTTCCTAGGTTTAGGTATAGATAAAATAAAGAAGAACAGTTATACACAAAAGTAACGTGTTTTCTTAGAAGACTGTAAAATGTTAATAGATTTAGACCCAACTTAAGTGTTGTGTGTCTTTAAAGACAAGTATTCATACATATTGTGATGCTATAGACACCGTGGACACTTTGTTAAGGAATCTAGAGTATAAAGATGTATGTTAATCTACATTCCACATACCAGGGTAATCTAAACATTGCACAGGCATTACTTTAAAGGTACAAGCGTGAGCTGACCTTTCAGACTTTGCTGAATTATCTCACTGAAATCGTTTCAGAAAGAAATCTTGAGAAATGTCAATTGATAAGAAAAGTACTGAGTAGATTTAGTATCCTTTCTGTATTCCGGAAGAAATACAGGAAGTCATGTCTGGACATTCGTTGATCTTTTTTCTCTTTGTTTTGAGTACTAGAGATGTAGTTTTCTGCTTGTAAAACCAAAACGGTGACCGTAGTAAACATGCTATTCATTCTTGAAAAGTTTTAACTTAATTCTTACTGACTCTTGAAAGAAATTGTTGTAGGCCTCAGTGTATAATGCAACAGGTATAATTTATCCTTGCATTCGCAGAAACTGTGAGAAGACAGCTAGTGTAGGAAGCAACATCTGTATGTTATGGGAGATGGAGCTGATGCTGACTTTAGTCTGCTGTTGTTTAATACCTCAGTGTGAGCTAACTGATCATACTGTTTTTTACTCTTATAGTTCACTAAATGACCTTCCTGAACAGTTTATGACGTTAGCTGTGCAAAGCTTTGCATGCTGCCTGAGGGAAGAACTGAAAACCACAGACATATATTTGTACAGAAGAGTACTGGACAACCTTGCTTCTTGTATGGAGGGCTTCAGCTTAGGTACGATGATATTTTGAATATACTGTCTTCTGTTCTCACTTGCTCAGCATTGTTTTGTGTCTTGGTGTGGCACGTAATAATGCTGTTTACATCTTAATCTGTGTAAAAAATAAACATAAAAAAGCCTTTTTTTTTTCTTGTGTTCACTAGTTAAAATGTGTTTTCTTTCCCCTAGGAAGAGCAAGTATTAAGAATCTGTTTGAAGAAGGTAAAGTGATGTTTATTAAAATAGTTTTCGCTTTAGATTATTGGGGGAAGGTTGTGTGTGAAGGATTTGTGGCAGACATAAATATCTAATTCCTTGTGATAATGAGTACATTTGTCAGGGATTTCCCTTTGATTCCCCTTTTATTTCCAGAAGTCGATCTTGCTTTACTGAGCGTCCTCATACACCAGTCTGAAAGGGTAAAAGTGGGTGATCTTAAGGGTCTGTTGGAATCATTGGTACTTTATGTGAAGTAGCCCCTGTCTCATGCCTTGTCACGAAGTTAAATAGGTTAACACTGAACTGTTAACATCTAGTCTGGGCCCTGGTCTGCTTTGGCAAGGATTTTGTTTGGTAATAATTCTGCACGTGTCTGATCTGCTGGTGAGACAGCTTATTAATGAATCACATCAATTCAGTCCCATATTCTCTGTGATTTCTCATTCTGCCTGTGAACTATGAGACAGCTTGACATACTGGTATGCAATAAAGTTCGCCGGTTCCCCTGGACCTTTTATTGCTTCTGTCTTTGACTCTTGGGAATTTCAGCTTTTCACTGAGGAGCTTTAACTCTGGATTAGACAATGTAGGTTGGAAACTATTTTTGTTCCTGTTTTTTACAAACTAATGTAAGATTATTTTTTTTTTTTAGCATTGCTTCTTTGGGAGAGCACTTAATTTTCAGTTTGATTTATTTATAGAGTGGAGGAAGCATTCTATACTGATAACTTTTTGTTGTGACTGTGTGTGCTCTGTATACGTGATTGCTTTGCTCTTCTAAACAATTTCATAAATTTTCTTTTCTCTTTCAAATAAATTCATCACATAATTATGTTCATCAGTTCTTCAGTTTCTGCAAAATTCGCTACTTGACATACAGGAAGAAAACAGGCAAGTGAATTTAATATAAGCTGTGTTTTATCTGTTTTCATTTCACTCTTGCAAGATAATTTAGTACGGAATATCACTTTGATAGCCATGCGTTGATGACAGATAGGAATGTTAGTTTACACAGGTACATATATTAAATAAAAAAGCTGCTGATGACTTTCTTTTCTTTTATGGCAATATGATGATAGTAAGAGTGGAAAGAAATAAAATTAAGGGTGTTAGTATTTAAGGCACTGACTGATACTGTGTTGGAGCTATTACTTCTAAGGGAGGCTTTTGAGTTGTGGTTTTGCTATCGGAATTGTGACTGAACACTGTAATTAATAAATACACTTATTAAAATTCAGGTAGAGTAATTCCCTTCTACTTTTCATGAGTGTTTAATTCAGCATTGATATTCACTTTGTCATGGCAGTCATCATTTACAATCTTGACATTTTCGAGCAAAAAATAAAGTGAGACCACAGTAAAGGGTCTTCTTACCACGTGCCTGGAAGATAAGGATGCTTAATAGTGTTTTGTATGTTACAAGTTCACATGTTGTCTGTCTTCAAGTAAAAAAAATGTTGAGTGGTTTAAATACAGTCTGTGCATAAAGGAACCCTTTAATAAAATAAGAAGGGTCCAGCACTGTGTCCTGTCAGTCTTTAGTTTCTGCTCTGTTCAGGCACAGTCAAATGAATGAAAGTTTGTCCTGGGAACCTACAGAAACTACAGTGGAGTTTGTCATTGTTTATTTTCATTTTAAAACTCTACCCCTGAGTCTACTTCTTGCTTTCTGCTAGTTATCTTTCTACTAGTTATATACCAGGTCAACTCAGACAATAAGTTAGTTTCTGCAATAAATTCTTTTTAAAGTTGACAGAATGTGATTTTCTGGGAATGATAGTGGATTATTTTCCTTTAATCTTCATGAACGTATTGTCATCTTATTTTTTTTTCTCCCCAGAATTAATAGTGGAAATCATATTGTTCAGACTCGGTTGATGCATGATTTATTGATGGCCATTAAAGTTTCAATGATGCTTATACAGAAATTGCAAGAAAATATTCAGGGAAGTCATTGGAAAAATCATGAGTCTTATGTTTGGCGAAGCATGTGCAATTTACTGAAAAGCTTCACAGACTTTCTAATGGATGGTAAGTTCAGTAACATTCTAAGACAAATCAAATAAAAAATCAAACAATCAAAAATATTTTTTCATTCTATCAGTCTTGTTCTTTTTGCAGTAAATAAAACTTGTATGTAGAAAAGCTTATATAGCTTGAATGGAAGTTCAACTGTCAAAATTAATGGGAGTTGGGAGCAGTAGTAGGACTTCCTGTGAGCTATGAGCTGTAGCTCATAATGTATTTCTGTATGAATTACACAGTCCAAACTGCTAATTGGTGCACCGTAAGTAATTAGGTTTGCTTTCTATAGAGATGTGTGGTTTTTATGTTAGAACTTAACTATAAATGTAAGCAGTCTGTGCCACAGTCCTCCTTTCTTACCAGGCAGTTCTGTATTTTCTGTCTGTTAAAAGATATTGAAAGCTTCCTACTGGACTTGTAAGAATTTGTTACACTTGTGAATGTGCAACTCTAAGCCTTGGAAAGTCCGATACCAATGGGATATTTTTGATACACATTGTTTACTTCACTTTTAACTAAAATACTTTTCTCTGCCATGTAGAAGCTCTTCTGCAGACTGTTCAGACTACCTCAGGACTGGCCTTTATTCTGTTCACTAAAGCTATGTATGAGCCAGCTGAACAATTACCTTCTTTGGTAAGTATATATATTCTCTAAAGGTAATGTCATTTATCAGTGCTCCTAGTGTTGTTTTAGAGGCTTTGCTAATACACATAGCAGGACTTTCCGACCTCTGTGTTGGCCTTTTGTTGAAATTAAATCATTTATTCTCTATATGCATCAAATAGTATTTTTTTCTCCTGTAATGGGTTTTATTTTGCTCTTAAAGGTCAGTGTCTTGCTCTGTGGATCGAGGAAACTTGCAGGCATGCCAGCATGGTTTGTGAATAACTGTGGGGCTCTGTGCACAGAGCAGCTCCCTGACTCCGTCCTTCTCTTCCTATGCCATGGAGCACTGGCTATGCTGGATTGGAAGAATGGCAGCATGGGTGAAAGTGGAGAGAAACTATTACTAGATATTGCATCAGTCTTGTTGTCTTTGAGTTCAGAGTAAGTTGACAATTTGATTTTTATTGTTCCATGCTTTTTGGGTGGGGGTTTAAATTTCTACTTGGGTTTTTTTGCACGTGTTGTTGCTCCAGATATCTTCAGAGTTTCCAGTACAATTTGGTTTTCTTTACAAATCATATCACCTTTTTAAATATATTCAGGTTAATTCTATTAATTTCAAAATATGAGGGATGCTCCAAAACTAATGCTTCCCATTATTATGTTGGTTCATGAAATCAGAGGTAGATGTTGATGGTGTGAAGGTTGAATCTTCCCTCCAGTATTTGTTAGATTTTGTTGCCCTGGGGCTGCTCACAGGAGAGGGGCAGTCTGACAAAACAGTGTATGTATGAAGCAAAGGTGTGTCACTGCATTCCCCCATGCAGAAAATATTGCACCCACTGTTGCTTTCTGAATGTTTATGGAGACCAAACGGTGGATGTGAGCACATCCTGGAGGTCAACTTTATGATTTTGTTTTTGGATATACAATTCTCATTTTACTTACTTATTTTCTAAGACAGTGAAAACATTTCCTGAAGTTTTTGAGAAGTGTGCATTTACGTAGTGCCATTAAATACTAGCACGCAGAGGTTCTGTTCTGCTCCCAGTTACAAAATAGCAGTTATAATGGCTTGTCAACCTATTTAGGTGGCTTTAGCTGTGCCCAGTTAACAGTATGTCAGGTGACTGAGTGCACAGTTGGAAACATCCAATTTATTTATTTTCAGTGTAAGTGACAAATGATATTTATGAACTTTGTTTGTTGTTTTTAAAAGGTTAAAAGAATCCAGCATGGCAACAAATTTGTCTAGAGTCCTTGCTATTTGGACTAATTCAGCACTAGCTGCTCTTACTTCAGACTCGCCATATCTAAAAAAGGAACTTAATGGGAACTCAGAAGTGGTTGGGAAGCTGCTGGAATACGTTTATACACACTGGGAACACCCTCTAGATGCTGTTAGACACCAAAGCAAACTGATATTCAGGAATCTTCTTCAGATACACCGGACCATCATTACTGGATCTGATTTAAAATCAGACCCATTTTTTGTAAGGCTTACCAAGCGTTTACTGAGTTTGGAATGGCATGTAAAAGGGAAATACGCTTCTCTTGCCTGTCTTGTGGAGTGTCTGGGCACTGAAAATATACTGCAGTTGGACAGCACAATTCCAGTACAAATATTGGATGTGATGAATGATCAGTCTCTTGCACCCTATGCTAGTGATCTTTTGGAAACCATGTTTACAAATCACAAAGTCCAGTTTACTTCAGGTTCTCAGAAAAGCACTTGGATTGACGAGTGGCATGACATCTGGGTTTCTCCTCTTCTTGTAATACTGTGTGAAGGAAACCATGACCAAACTACGTATATAATAGACTACTATTTACCAAAATTACTCAGATGTAGCCCTGACAGTCTGAGCTACATGATTAGGATTCTTCAGGCTTCTGCAGATGCGAATCTGGGTAAGAAAATAAATATGGAGTTTGAAATTATCATGATTAAAACAAAAAAAATAAATCTTGGAAATGTGATTTTCAATTCCTGTTAAAATGAATTTGGGAGGAAAAATTCTCGATGGTTGTTTATTGCTGTCCGTGTTTCATGCTGGGATTTGTAAAAATCTTGAGTATCTTCATGCCATGAGCAAAAATAATCAGTGTTATAATTGTGTGTTATTTATTCTTCTTCTTTACCTGCCAAGTTTTGTTAAGTATCAGTATTTTTTTATTCCCTGTATAGCCATGTCCAGTAGTAGGCCCTAGGGATAATTTTTTGGTGCAAATATATGGATATGAGATTTATGATATTTTTTGTAGTTTTTATTGTAATTGAGCGTAATTCTCAATGACTTTTGAGACATCACATGGTCCTTTTTCTGTATGATTTATTTGTGAAGAAGCTTTTGGGTACTAGGCAGTTTAGAATGTGTTACATCTATGACAGACTTTCGGTTTTGTTTGGTTTAGAGAGGAAAAGGAGAAGATAGGTGAATGAGTTGGAAGTTTATGGAATTTCTGACAAGCTCTGCCATTAGTGCTTTGTTTGCTGTATTAATTAGGCTTTAATTATGACTGTTTTTCATTTTCTTTAGGGTCTCGGAGTACCAGAGGAGCTCTTGGAGCCCTGATGGCATGCCTAAGAACAGCCAGGGCTCATGGACACCTGGATCTTTCAAATATCATGAGCAGTGGTCTTGTATCTACTGAATCTATAAAACAGGGTCTAGTCCATCAGCACAATCAGGTAGAGGGACGATTTTTTTGCAGTCTTTACATATTAGATGATATACTTAGAAAATCAGAGGAATTGCTTAGATCTTTAGTCTGTGTCAGCGTTCTCTTATAGTCTCCTATAGTAGTGCCTTTGTTTTAACTCTGTTATGTTTAATGTCTCAATATCTTTCAGGTTTGCATTGATGCTCTAGGTTTGCTTTGTGAAACCCATCGTAGCACAGAAACTGTGTCTGTGGAAGAAATGCAACTAATTTTATTTTTCATTACGTACAACTTGAACAACCAGTCTCCTTCAGTAAGGCAACAGATATGTTCTTTACTGAGAAAGGTAACTTAAAACTGTAACAAAGTGTTTAATGTACTTAATGTTTCAATTATATATCTTTTCTCTAATTTTTTTCTGCTATGTTAAAAAATTGCTTAACTGAAAGAAGTTTTATATATATTGTGCAACAGAATGACAGGCAGGGATGACTTAAAAAATTAAGCAACAGACACAGTAACTAATCATGAATGGTAATATAGTAGGAGAAAGATGGATATGATGAGGAAAGCATGTGTGTACAAAGAATGTTTTGGATGGGAGTTAGGAGGGAATAGGCTTAGCACAAACAAAAGAACAGATGCCAGTCTCTATTCGTGCTTACCTGACGCAGATTGAGAAATATGTGTTGTAAAACTTGTGCTGGTAGGAATGTAGAAGGGAAGGAGGAATCCTGAGGTTAGTTAAGCTAAAGAAAAACTATGCATGTTAATCGAGATTTTTTTTTAAACAGGTGCTTATGTTCCACGGAAAGCAGGAGTAGGTATAAATTTAAGGAGGATGGAAATAGGTGTTGCAGGTGTAAAGAGCCATGGGAAAGAATGTGAAATGGGGAACAGAAAACTTGTTTTTCAACTGAAGGATCAGTTCTGCGTTGTACTGCATATATTCTTCTTGAAAAATTACAGATAACAAGACCTAGAAATTAAGCTGAAAATTTCATTTGCCGGTATATAACTGTAAATGACTCTTGCTTTAGCAGTGCTTTGATTTTTGTTTTTGAAGTTATTTTGTAGAATACGAGAAAGTTCTCAGGTGCTTTATAAGTTGGAGCAAAATAAAACTAAGCAAGAATTATTTGAAGACTCTCCTAAAAGGAATCCTTTGGGGATTTTGCAGCAATATAGAGTAAGTAAATATAAATTATATTAGTTGGCTAGAGATGTAGAAGACAAAGAGATGGGAAGGCATTTCTTTAAGCTGGTTAATTTTTCTTGAAAAGAACTCTGGTTATTTTAGGTCATGTCTGTATTAAGAAACACTGTAGTGTAGAAGGATTCAATTGTCTAAAGCAGAACAGTACTAACAAGTTAATTCTGATTAAACGTGTTTCTTCATGAACTGAGTGCTTCTTGGCATTTGGAGTGTATCTTTAAACTCAATTTTGTCAGATTACTTTCTGAGGGATTGCTAAGTGAACTGAAACAACAGTAAGTGGAGAATGAGTGCATTTTGAGGATTTGATACAATCATGTTCTCTCTGTGGGAGCAGGCATAGGAGGATCTTCAAGAAAACTAAAACTGAAGATCTTCATTCCTTCTTGAGCTCTGGGAAATAAGAAAATTGTCATTACTACAAAAGTAGGCCCCCCATTCCTCCAAATGGAGCTGGAAGGTCATGGTTTTGCTGTGTAATACTTAAAGCAGAATATCCTAAATCCAATTATGGGCCAACAAAGAAACTGTTTTAAAATCTCTCATTTGATCTTTAGGATTTCATGTCGTCTCTTTGTGACAGACTTTTTGAGGCGTTGTTTCCTGGTTCGTCGCACCCAACCAGATTTTCTGCCCTTAGTATTTTAGGATCGGTAGCTGAAATATTTTCTGTTGCAAAAGGTGAGAGACTGCTTTCTTCTTATAAACAAATTACGATTTTTAAGGGGTGTGGGAATGGGGGAGGTATTGAGGAAGATTCTTATAAGGGAGTTGTTTAATTTCTGTCAAGGTAAAATATTCAGTAAGTACCATAGAAACTAAGTACTTGGCCACTTTCATTTTATCTAAAGCAAGTATGGTAAATTTTAATAGCAAATGGAATTTTGAAGTAAATACAAATGTTTATGGCCTGTTGAATATCTTCCTTAAATAGGGATTTTCTAGCAAGACTTTTTACTGCTTTTTTTTTGTCCCAAATCTGTCTTTTGGACAAAATATACTGAATAATTATATGTTTAATAACTTTATCTCCTTTACCTCTCCTAATTAGTTAATATTATGTTATTTAAAATACTGAGACCATAAAAACTGTTAATTAAAACAGCTTGCGTATCCTTGAGATGTATTATGCCCTAAATAAGGGATTCTTGAACTAGACAGTTGACGATGGGTATTGCTACAGAAACCTCAGCTGAAGATTTGGTGTATTGGTTTTCCTGGATCTTGACTCTGGATCATACAATCAAGATAGGAACAAGTTTTTGGTGTTTAATTGCTATTTAAAGGAATGAGATTCTAAAACTTGATTTGGAGAGGAAGTGACCTCTTAGTTGGCCTTCTTTTCTTAAACCCTGCCATAAAATTGTACTGGGAATTGTTTATTGCAGCTTTAAGATTTTAGGAGTGTAACCATTTAAATAGGTGATTAACTGCAGTTGAATTCTGTGTTGTAGCATGGTAGGCTTGTCTATGTCTTAAAACTTCTGCCTTTTTCCTGGCATTAGGTCAGTGCCCAGAAATCATGACTTCTTTAAAGCTAAATTAGAAGACCTAGAGAAACCTAACTTCCAAATCTCAACAGCACACAGAAGTGTTAAATCCTTTTTTGAAAGGAATTTCTTGCTATTACTACCTATTTCCAGGAAAATAATTTTCAGAGCTGAACAAGTAGGATTTTGTTTTTGGCAATGAGTTACCTCTTGTATTACTGTGAGTAACTTCTTGATATGTTAACCTTTTCTTCAAAAATAAGCACGTCATCTTGAAGAAATACTGGCTAGTATTAAAATAATGCTTTAGCTAAAATCCCATTTTAGTATTTCTGGGAGTCAAACAAAATGAAATGTTAATATAATACTTATTCTGGAAAAAAAATACAGCAAAACAAAGTGAGACATTGATTTCTTTGTGCAGACCAGGAACAAGTTTTTAGATTGGATCAGGAGATCAATTCTGCTCATGTCCGAACATTGATTCGGTGTTTTACAAGTACTTTTGAAGAAGTAAAAGTCCTAGCATTTGAGCTTTTGATGAAACTACGTGATGTTGCATTTGATTTACAGGTATGTAACTAAAAATAGTTTAAAGTGAGTAATTTCATGGAAGATGAATGCTCTATGCTGAATTAGTTACTCGAGTAGTTCTTGGAAATTATAAGCTGGTCCAAGTTACCTGGTCTAGAGAAAGGTGACCCTGCCTATAGCAGGGGCCTGGAACTTGATAATCTTAAAGGTCCCTTCCAACCCAAACCATTCTATGATTCTGTGGTTTTGTGAAGTTGACTAAGGTAGTGTTCAGCCCTAGTTATTTTCTGCATATTTTTTCATTGCTTCAGCCCTTCCCTAAGGAGGCTTTTTTTGGTAACAGATGAAAAAATACAGGGAGTTCACTGGGTGTGTATATAAAGTGTTCACTAAGCACATTTTAATACTAGGAGAGTGTACTCTAGTATCAAAGAAATAGATAATGCAAACTCTTCTCTTAGCTGCGATGTTGCTTGTAAGTAATTGAGGCATTTTGACTTCATTACTCATGAATTTTATGAAGTTCAGCCCTATGTTTCCATTCTTCTTTGACTTAGTGTCAGGTTTCATTTTTGGATTGTCTTTGGTTTCTCTCAGATCTTGCACTTGATTCTTTTCTGATTGTTTTATAAACACTCTCAAATTCAGAAGTACTGGTGAGCAGACACTGCTTCCCAGTAACCCATGCTTCTCTGGGAAACACACTATTTTGAAATCAAAACCTGTGATGTATGTTGTTTGAATGTTACTTTGTAAATGAGGATTCCCCTCATCAGTATGTATGTGATTGTATCTTTACTAAATACATAACGCGTTTCATGTTTTGACTGCGAGGCAATCTGTGTACAAATGTAAGCATCTCCTGAAAACATGTGTGCCTGCAGACTTGTTGAAAAGCATGCTCTGTGATTTCAGGGTGCGAACTAGCTTCATTTAATCAGTATGGGAGCTCACTACTATGAGCAGTATTGTTTCTTTCAGGATTCTGAAAGTCTAGATCTGTTATTCCGAGCAGCAATGGATCTTAGCACAAGTACCAAGCCATATGACTGTGTTACTGCTTCCTGTTTGTTGAACTTCTTAGCATATCATGAAGATCTACAGCATATTTGTTTAGGAAAATGGATTAAGAGTAACCCCCAGCTGAATGAAGACACATCAGTAGGTGCAGTGGAGAAGAACACTTTAGCAGGTAAATTTTAGGGAAATTATCACCAGTATTTTTTTTATATTTATTTGAAACCTTACTGCTTTTCTTCAAAACATAGGAGGCATAGTGAGTAGGAGATGTTCATTTCTAAAATGTTTTGAAGATTATTTAATTTGTCTGTTTCAGTAGACAATCTCTTATTAATCAAGTCTTAATCAAGTCTTGTTCGTGTTGAAGCTTTCGTGTGTTCTCAGAAGGTGAATTTTGTTATTGTTTTGGTCAAAGGAAAGGTGAAATTGAGGCTTGGTAACTCTTTTGATGAAGCTGGATATGTAAAGTACTGGAAAAGAACCTCTGTTCTTCTAAGAGAAAGGCAGCTGTGGTTTGTCTGTATCATGTTTAAGTAGTTGACATCTGCAGTGCTGCCACTTGGTCCTCTGTACGCTCAGAACCATTGTTCCGAGTAGTTTGCAATCCTGTGTATACACTGCTGCTTTGTTCATGTGTGGAATACTTTTCTTTCGTCTGGTGTCCCTACATAAAAGCTGCAGAGCTCTCGATCTGTCAGATCTGGCAAATTCATTTCCAAATCTGAAAGACGTTTATTTAATTTGCAATAAAATTGAAAATCTCAAAGCTCCATTGTTTGTGATAGAGTGCTGAACGTAATTTTTAGTAAACTCACAACTTTTTTTGTCCTCTTTGTGACTTCTTTTCTATAAGACTTTCTATTGACTTCTTAGTATTTTCTTCATATGCAGTGAAACTGATTTTTGAGATGTCATTACGATTACTGTAAATGAAGCAAATGTATGAGTAATCTCATGTCTTATTGTAACTGTATCTTCTGTTAGTGGTCATTATTTGGATCTGTAATTTGTTCTGATTCTGACACTGATGTGCTCCATGGTATAAATGTAAATTGAATTGGCACAGGTACCCTTGCAAACTGGGCAGCTTCTTCAGTGGTTAATTAAAGGCTCAAATATTTAACAGGAAGCTTCTGATATTTAATATTCTGTTGAACTGTTTGTTATTTTAAGCTTCTTCTGTGGGCAAAGTCTGACTTTCAGTATGTGGTAGGTTACCTCTCTTGACTTCAGCATGGGCTGTGTAATTGTCCCTGAGTACATGGTCTTGGCTGTGCTTTTCTCTGCTGCTGTTTGATTCGGACAGACTAAATAGAGTATAACATTGTTGGTGTTCAGGTAACAAAGCTAGCAATAAATGCTATTAAATGGATGGAAGAGTGAGGAGTACAAAGAAAGTTCAATGGAAAATACAGAGAAATTTCTGTTTTATGAACAGTTTTCTTTCCTATTTCTTCTCAGCAGGTTTGTTTCTCAGAAATTACAGTGTGCATTTATAATTTATATCTGTAATTTTTTAAATTATAGTTATCAAGCTTTTGTTGATGAATGTTGAAGAAGAAATATTCCAAGCTAAAAAGTCTCTACTTCAAGCGGCAGCGTCGTTCCCGATGTATGGGAGAGTGCACTGTATAAATGGAGCTTTGCAGCAATTACCTCTTAAGTAAGTAAAATGTACTGCAAAATAATAAGTTGTAACTCCTTAATTAAGCACAGTGGAAAGCTGCTCACTGGAACATAAAAGCATACTGTGTTATCTGTAATGAATTCCTATAGCTGCAGCTTTTAGCACTCTTACTGACTTGGCCACAGTGTAGCTAGGTGTTGTATGCTTCTTTGTAAGTATTAAAAACTCAGTACTTGTCCATCTTATTTATAGGTTTTACAAGTACTTTTCTAGATGTGCTTATGTCATTTTTTTTTCCTTTTTTTCTTTTAATAGTAATTTGGTGCTCATAACTGAATGGAAGCAAATAGTGGCAAGGCTCATTCTGATGTCATATGAACTCTCTGCTGTAGTATCACCAGTAGTGCAGAGCTCATCACCAGAAGGTCTTATTCCAATGGATATTGATTCAGGTAAACTGGCAAATAAGCAAGCAAACAAAAAGAATTCTGTAAAATCTGGAGCTCCTGAACTTCTCTTTATTTTTTGTCACAATTCAGAAAAATAGTTGTAAAACCAGTTCCATCAGTTTCTATTTTGTCTTAATCTTCAACCATTCCTTTAAGTTTTGGTATGAGTTGTCTGTCTTCTACAGTAAACAGAATAAGCATTTGCAGATTGTGTTGTTGTCTCTGTTTCAATACAGGTGACTGTGAAGTCTGATTTTCTTTCTTCTTTGGTGTTCATAGTCACTGTATTTTTAAGGTTTTTTTTAACTGTTAATGGCCTTTTTTTTTTTTACTTACTAAACATTAGTTACCTTTCTATGAAGAACTGGAAGTCCAAAAAAAAAAAAAAGAAAAAAAGGAAATAAAATGTTCTTATTTAATGTGTAGAAGCTGCGGATCGTCTGCAGATGATTCTGAATGAGATACAGCCACAGGACACAAATGATTATTTTATGCAAGCAAAAATTTTGAAAGAACACTGCAAAATAGAGTCTGAAAAGCTGGCTGACCACAAGCCAATGGAAAATATTTGCACAGAAACGAGAGGTAAATCAAACTCTGTATTAATAATTAAATCAAGTTATTCTTTATAGAGCAGACGTTTTACGTGGGTGATCAAAGTTGGAAGTTATTTGCTCCGTATAATGTTTCACTTCTTTGGTAAATCTGTCAGAAGCTAGTTATTCATGGGCATGGCTTTAAAGACTAATTCACTGTGTTTCTGGGAGATTGTGGTTAATCTCTCTTAGAGTACATGTGAAAATGAGTTGTTTTGATATTGGCTGAGATTCTGTTGCCCAAACTTCACTGGCCAGGTAATCTTTAACACCTTTTCTGTCAAGAAATGCTTTAACGCGTTGCTTGTTGAAAGGTGTTAGTGTGATTTCGGTCTCCAGTGTACACAGGACTGGTGGGGAATATATTCATGCGGTAAAACTTGTTGCATGGGATTACATAAGCAGAAGCTTCTGTTTGAAGGATTCCAGTGATAAAATGTTAGATAATGTTTGTCTGTTTTAGTGAATAGCAGCTGTGCAATTTTTCTATCCCTTTACAGTTTCAAACTTCAGTATATTTATTGTATGGCAGCATATATTTACTAAATATCTGGACATTTTAAATGTAATAGTTTATGCATGGTTTTTAAGTCTTAGAAACAAATAGTTGAACTTAGTTTCCTTGAGTATTTTCCTGTGTATAAAACAGTTTTTGTTTGGTCCATATGTTTTGTTTCATGAAAATGTCTGTTTATTACATTAAACTCACATAATGTCCGCTAGATGACGCTGCTGCATTAAAATGTGTATGGTCCGGTAGGATGGGGGTATCTGAGTTTAAAAAAAAAAGGGAAAAAACCCACAAATAACATACAGTGAGTGATGGATTGATGATTGGTTTAGAAGTTCATTGGAGCCTAGCTATAAAGATGTTGATGTTTGTGTAGTGTGATATGCAGTGGAATGCTGATGTTGACTAAAAGACCTCCACTCTTTAAAATTGTACTAAGTTGGATACTGCTCCCATTTCCAAACAGAATTACGTATGGTAAAAAGTTCCAAGAACTGAATGAGGGTCAACAGAACTTAATTATCTTCTGTACTACTGAGTTTTCAATTATTTCATAGTGAATTATATTATATAAGGAGATCAAGCTAAATTAATTCTAAATTACAAATCCATGCCAGCAAACTTGGACTTAGACAATTACATTTCTTGATTTTTATTTTTAAGGTAAAGAAAGTCAGATATGTGATGTCACAGCTCAAATGGTACTTGTGTGTTGCTGGAGAAGCATGAAGGAAGTATCTCTGCTGTTAGGAACACTGTGTAAACTTTTGCCTATGCAGGCTGCATCTGAACCTTCAGATGGGTTGATTACTGTAGAACAGGTAGGGAAATACTTTTCATTAAAATAAAATCTTCATACAATTTTTACAGAAGTTTTCCTTTTAAATAAACCTGCATTAAACATGAAAAAGTTTATTAATGTTGTGAATGTGGTTAACAATGTATTTTTGATAAAAGACATCACACTTAAAGTAGTATCAAGTAAATGGTGTTGTACATAGCAGACAAACTGTAGAAATACTCGTTCATAAGTTATTTATAGGATGCATATTCTTTTCATAAAAACTACATATACACATACATGTATGTGAAGTATATTTTAGACTTATAATAGTGTTAAAAATCTTATAAACTGGCTTCATTTTTAAAAAGCTTTCTATTTCATTTTGAACTGTAGATGTTAGTATTTTCACAGGGTTTATTAATTGAACTTCATAATCAAAAATTCTGAAGGAGAAATATGCTGGCTAGTCATAGCCTTGTCCTGTTTGAATTATGGATCATTTAATGTGACTCTCTTTCCTCCAATGTTTTTTATTTTAGAGATCAGAAATATTAATATGCCATCTGGGTCTCTTGTAGAATATCAAATGCAGTATTTACAAGAAATTTGATTACCAGAGGCATTTATTTGGGAAATATTTTGTCTTCATCAATTAAAACCAGAAATTTAATAGCCTTTTTGTTTCCTTATGATTTTGACAAAGCCAATCTAAATGGAAGATTGAAATATGCAAGATGCCCTTCTTTTTAACTTTTTCTTTCCAATGGATAGTGAATGGTTTTTCATTAGATGCTGTGAGTTTCTGTCTTAAAATTAATAACAGTATCAGTTCAGGTCTAATTTGTTATGTAATCTCATGTTGTAATGCCATGGAAATACTATCTCTTCTTGCATTGTCTCTAGCCTACTTGTTTTCTATCTGATTTACGGCTGCATTGTCTTGCTGTAGAGGTCTTGGGGGGTGAATAAGAGCAGAAAACGTGTTTCTACTTCTGTGTTCCTAAATCTACTCCAAGTCAAACAGGAATCGGAATTTTAGCATGAATTTGCTCCTGCAGTAGTTTTTCCATTTTTGTTTAGAAAGCAGACATTAGCAAAAACATATCTTCTTTTGATCTAGATTCCTCATTAGATTCTCTGTGGTTCTGACATCTTCCTGTAAAATGGGGTGTTCTAATCTGAAGAATGTTACTGGATAGGAAATTTAGTTTGAAATTTTACTGAGGTTGGCAAGGGAATACAGTTAGGATGTATGTAAAACAAACATTTTAAGGAAAGTTATAGACATTTTCACTGGACTTTTTGCAAGTGGCCTTACCTTATAGTACAAAAAGAATATTTAATCACAAGTTGTTTCAGTGTTGAGAAATAATGGAATTGGATTTTGGTATCATATGCAGATACAGCTTTCTTTTGCAGTTATCCATCTTTTTCTTTGTTCTGTAAGTACCTAGGGATTTAAGAATACAAAGCTGTGAAAGTCAAGAGAAATCTTGCATGTTATTGCCTTGAATCATGGCTAAATAAACGTTGAGAGAAATCTGTTGCATAACTTCCCTTCCTTGTATAGGGCCTTTTCTCCTTGTTTTGCTCAGTAACGGTGTGAAGTTATACCTTACGGGATTGATGTTACAGTTGCAATTTATTCACCCTAAATATTGCATTTGAACGTTCTCTTTTGGTTTGATTTTATTTTTTCTTATTTGAGCAAGCAAATGAAATGAGTATGTCTTTCAGACCACGTTAAGGAATGTCACAGGAGAACTGTACTTCTTGGTAGATAATGGTGTTAACCAGCTGACTGTGGCTTTATTTCTTTGTTACTCTTTCTAGCAGTTAAATGTTGTCCATCCACTTCTCCTACACGAGTACACATCACAAGAAACAGTCAGCACTTGTTTGTTACTTATTTTTCCTGCTAGAAGCTGGGACAATTTCACAGTTGCACCTTCCTTATCTTTTGAGTTACAGATTGGGTTTGCATGGTGTTTGAATGTCAGGGTGTTTGCTGACTTCTCAGAGCATCTTCATCTGCTCTCTTTAGAGATGAGTGTGGAGTCACAAAATTCTGAATACAAACTGGCAGTTATTAATGTCTAGTCCATTTTGTGGTGACTGCTTTGCCTTTAAAAGTAAGACACAAGATGCCTTGTATGTCTGGTGGTATCTCTCCATTCAAATGTTTGCTGTATCTTTCATTCTTCACCTGACCCGGAAAATCTGGAGATGCCAGATCCTGCCTGGTAGGATAACCATGCAAACAGCTTTCCGTAGAAGACCTGTTCTAGTAGCAGCCAAGTGATCAGAATGATACCTAACAAAGACTCTGATGTTGTCCCATGACCATCATGAGACAGTGCTCCAAGCCTGGTGTTTTAAGTTCTTCCTCAAACTCCTATTTATCTCAGATGTAAGGTTTTAAGATGATTTTGGAAGATAAGCTTGCCAGAACTGTGTGCCTAAGTGAGCAGAAACAGGCAGCAGAAAGACTTGGTGCTGTCCCAGTGCCAGGGGTTCTGCTTGTGTTAACCCTGACAGTCAGAGAGCTTGTCTGGGTCTTGGGCTGGAACCTTCGAGTATGCAGAAGACTTTCTGTAATGACAAACTTCTGTATTCTTCTGTATTTGTGCTAGTGCAAATGTGCCTCCAGTTGCTGCTTTGGAGTTTGCTCTAATAAGGAACAGATTTGTTTGTTTGCATTTAAACAAAGCAAAAGTCATCTTCTCATTTATTCTGAATGTAAAGTGTCTCATGTGGAGTTCAGTGCCAACCATCTTCTAATATTTTGGAAAAGTTCTCTATTGAGTATGGGATGGCTTGGTGACATCTAATCATCAGGAAAATGAGGTACAAATGTGCTAACTAAAGCACTTTCAGGATCTCTTCTACTGAATATATGTCTTGAATATAGAGACTTCTAGTCTCTGTAGCAAGTTTGACTCTGTAAATTGTCAGCTCTTATGTTATTTAGGACTAACCTCTCCTGATAGTTAGCCAAGATGATCTAACATATTTAAGATATTTGCTTTCCACTGCATATTTGAGTATTTTACCTTGAAGTTTACTTTTCTGTGTAAATAAAGTAGGTGGGGACACTTACAGTTGCTGTGAGTCTTCATGATGATGTAGAGAAAAAGAATTCCCTGATTTATCCCCCATTCTGACATTTGAAGAGCTGATTTTGTGATGCAAGGAAGCTGAATGCTATTCAGTCCTGGAGGAGTAAGAATGCTGTGCTCATGGATCCTCTAAGTTTGGAATACATAGTTAGCATGGATCCTGAGGCAGATTCCTCTGTCATTTTTTGGAAAAAGTCGTGGCAGTTCTTCTTCTTCAAACTCTAGTGTGTCAATGAAAGTGAATATACCAGTGTTCAGTTAGATGTGATCTTCTGGTCACTGTGGCTGTCGCAAAACTCAGAAATGCATGAAGAAAGTTATATATATATATTTTTTTTTGTGACATACTATATACCAAAAATAATTAAGGGTGGTGGTGGTGGTGGAGCAGGAAAGTGATTTCATTTGCATGTGTATGGTTTTCTTGTTTTGGTTTTGTTTATACAGCTGGAGTGCTGGTCTGTCTGTGGGTCAGTTGCTTCTGAAAAAAAGGCTCTTACTCCTAATCTGAGGCTAGGGAGCTGAAACCCTGTAGATATTTCCAATTACTGTTTATCTTAGGCTGGATTTAGCTGCAGGAAGTATCGTACTTGCATTGTTTGGATAAAATGAATTAATGGTTGGAAAACTGCAGCTACACATGGCTTTAACTCCTGACATCTTAATTACTTATTCAGACTATTAAAGTGTTTTAGCTTATAGCTAATAGAATAGAATTTTACAAGAAACTTGAAATTATTTCATGTTTGATTCTGTAAAAAAGTTTTGAAGAACTAATTTCTGAAAAGCTCACAAAATATTCTTGAAGAAAATTTTGTGCATTAAGATGAAATATGTTACTGTTTTAAACACATGATATTGGAAGTTTGAATTAAACCTTGAAAGTTAATGATTCTCATTATTCTGGAATAAGAAGAGTCTCATTTTGTGTAGAATGAGATTGTGTGGCACTGTAAGCTTCCAAACAGCATTAGAAGCTTGGTTGTCTTGATAGGGCTGTAGGAGGTAATCATCGGTGGAAGTTCAATTGTAGCATTTCGTTTTTTCAGGTTTTCAAATATAGCTTTCATTGCTCAATATATACAATGTCTTTTTTTTGTTTTAAAATTGTTTCTAGTAGTCACAGACATTCGTGTGGAATTGAGGCACCTTCAGAGTAGCTCACTAAGATTCGTTTTCCTTTGGTAACAATTCTTTAGGAATTTGAATTTCTCATAATTTTTTGTAGATATTTCTTTCTGCTGTTATGATGTAGTAGATATTTTCTTTGGGATTTTAGGCTAAGAGTGATGGCCAGCAAAGACGCTCGATTTGTATTCTCTGAAAATCAGAGTTGTCCTTTCCTGAATTTTATGTTCTTTATTTTATTGGTTGTCTTCTAAGGACATGACATTATTAAGAACTGAATGTAGTATTTGCCATTCTTTAAGAGACTTCTATGTTTGCCAACGGTCTGTTCGACCAGAGGAGGAACTTCTGCTCTTAACTGCAGTATTTTGCATTTGTAAATGAACTGTCTAAATTCCAAGTAACTTTGTTATTGTTGTTTTTTTTCCCCCTAAGGTCAAAAATATTGGAGACTACTTCAAACATCATCTGATGCAGTCGAGGCACAGGGGTGCATTTGAATTGGCATATGCTGGCTTTGTGCAACTTACAGAAACACTTTCAAGGTAAAATATGTGCAACTTATTAGGTTATTGATATAATAGTTTTACCAGATTGCATCATCAACTCTGAAGCTGACTGTTCAAGAGGATCATTGGTATCACGTGGATTTTGTTTGAGTTTGGTATAGGTATGATTATGACTTTAGCTACGAGGCATCATTGGTCAACATCAGTTATGGTTAGGAATAGTGCTTCAGCATTGGAAGAAGATACAGACATTTTGTGCTTTTTCCTTTTTAAACTAACACTGGAGTGTTAGTTTACAGAATGACTCTGAAAAGCTCTTGAGGAAAGTAGGAGTGTAGAATTCCTTCCCCCAGCTCCTCCTTCCCAAGCCCTTAAAGAAAATGAATGCCAGACATTTTGTTTTCAGCCAAGATGCTTTCCTGGAAACTTTTATTACTTGTCATTGGATGAGTTGTGTATTCTGACATTTGGAAGACTGTCTGGCAGTGCATCACAAGATGTGATATGCAATCTTTTATTTTTTTAGTTTCCCTTGTAACTTTATACTTTCCTAGAAGAACAAAATGAGCAGAACTGACATGAGATCTAGGCAAGAGTGCTGGGACTTCCATTACATTATACACATCCTAATAGAAGGAAAATAGGTAAAGGTGTTACTAACATTTCTTTGTGATACATAGTATTTATATCAGTTTTTAAAGGAGGCAAATCAAAATCTCTAATGACTCTGTGGGTTTGTTTGTTTTTTAATTTAGTTTTTGAGAAGACTGATTAAAATTTACAATTTGAAGTACATGTATTTTAACATTGAAGCCAGATAAAATATCTGGTGTTCCCCTTTTGCATCAGGTCACCTAGTTAGAGCCGTACTCCGTTTATTTAGTTTGTTTTCTTTGAAGCTGGGGAAGAAAGAGAAGACAGTAGCAAGGTGTGTGTGTGTTGTTTTTGCTTTTCTTGTTATTTTATTGTACTCATCCACAGACTTATTTTTAACTTTGTTTTTGACACCCACTGGAAAAACTACCAGTCTAGCATCACTCTGTGTCTAAGACAATTTCCCAAACAGAAATGAGCAGTTGTACTCTGGTATGGATATGTTGGTGGAGTGGTTGCTTAGCTAGTAGTGCTGTTACAGAAAAAGAAGTATTTGATATGATCGCCCAGTGGCACCTTTGTTTGCCATTTCCTGTTAATTTTGCCTCAGGTTTAGGTATTTCCATTGTCAATGCTGTGAGTATTGAGAGAGCAACTCCTGCAGTGAGTGAGAAAAAATTTGCCAAAATAGTGACAGGAAATATCAGTTGAACTGTTCATTCCCATTTATCTAGTCAGTATTTTATGGAAATGACTGTACTGTCACATCAATTAGTGAATCATTTTGAATAGCGTACAGAAGAGATGTTTTATCATTTTCATTTTCCAAGTCCATAACAAAGTGTTGTTCTGTTGTTTGGTGTGTATTTCTGGCTGCTGTTTAAAGATACAATAGCATCCTGTTTGCTATTTCATTCAGCCTGAATCGACACTGATTTGGGGGGGAAGCAATCCCCTCCCCCCTAGCAGCAAAATGACTTTCTTCTTTACAGTGTTTCTCTGTCTGTGTTCAGACACAATTTAGGACTTCTGAATCGTTAGCTAAGCTTTGTGAAACTTTTTTTTTTCTTGAGGAAGAGTTAAGTTCAGGTAAGAAAATATTAGCAAGAAGCTTGTTTTCTCTTAAGATACACAGTGACAAACTAAAATGTGTTCTGTCAATAACTGGGATTTTCATGCCAGGGAGCATTTTTTTGAATGTTTATTAAATGAACATAGCATCCCAAATGAAGTAGGCTGTTAATAGTGTGGAATGCATAGACAACTGCTGTATATTGAAAGATGTTATCAACTGATATGTTGGATGTGAATATAAATGTGTTATTTTAAAAATTACTTGTTTATGATCTACTTCTGTTTCAAAGGGTTTATTCTTTCAGTTGTATTGGAGAGGGTGGACATCAGAGTCATACCAAAAAATCCTCCAAAAATCAATCAAACAGAAAGCTTAAGAGAACCCTGCTTTTCTGTCAGTTTATTTAAGCAGCATACATATATCATTTTAAAAAAAAAAAAACCCTTATGATTTAAGTAATGTTCTTCTTCCAAATTAACAGTTTTTTGAAACAGCCTTTTGAATGCGTGTGCTACTTAGGATTATAAAAGTTATAATCATTAATTTCAAATACCGTACATATTCCTTTGGAAAAATGGAGCTTGCAAGAAGGAGACAGCAACTCTTTGGAAATGTATTTATTTTGATGAAATACCTACATGGTAGGAAGTACTGGTCTCAAAGCTAATATTAGTGTTTAAAATAAAGAAGATGACTGATTTTGGAATAGCTAGTAATTCCTAGTTTGGTACTCCTGGGACACAAGGGATTTAGGTTGAAGCCTCTTCTCTGAAATGAGTGGTTCAAGTCCTGCAGTGAATGCAGTCATGTTGTAGGTCTGTTGAGTGTCCTGGAGTCTTTCCATTTATCTTTTCGGAGCCATGAGACTCCATTCTGCAATTAGATAGGAACTGGATTAGCTCTCTACATAACTGACAGTCTTGAAGTGTAGGTACCAGAATTTGTTGCATCCACAAATACTGGAGGAGGAAACCTTTTTCCAGGGCAGGTTGTAGTCATATGCAATGTTTTTGTAAGCACGATGCTTTGCCTGATGTTGAAGACTTACAGAAACTTCCTTGATACTTTGTAATTATTCTTTCACTAAGACCCAGTGAAAAATGTAGCACAAATACTTATAAATTTCTCTCCTCTGCTTTTGTAAAGATTTCAAGGAAATCTCAAAATTGTAGTGCTTCACAGATACGGCTATAATGCTTTTCTTCTATGAAGTTACAGAATGCAAGGGGAAGTTGTGGGCAGACAGATGTCATACAGTGCAATGTGTTTATTGAGGAATGGTGTGTTTTGATAATTTTTAGAGAAATGGAGCTTAAACTGAATTCAGTGATCAAATTTTTTTTTATCTTATGCAGCAAGTGAAGAGTGTTAAATCTAGTGTTGTAGTAGACAATACAGAAGAATCTTGCTTTGATTTTACAAACGTTTAATCAAGTATCAGTGGAAATCTTTGTCTGCATCCAGTCAGTTGCTGATCAGATACTGTTGGTACCTGAAGTAGATTCCAAATTCTCTGCTTTAAGCTCAGGTACTGACTTATTTTGTTGCTGTGAAGTGACTGTAATGCGTGCATTCCCAGCTCCCTCCAGGCTGCTGAGAAGACTTCTTGGAAGTAATTCATGGACCTTCTAGTGAGATGAAGTAGAATTATTGCTTACTTCTCAGCAGAAGTGTAAATACAGATGTGAAGGAAACAGTCTAAAATGAAGGATTGTTGTTCAAAAACCCCAGGATTTTTGTCTACTGCAGGGAAAAAGTCCTTTTCTGTTGTGATGCCTGTAGGGCCATGAAGTACAGTATGTAAAAATGCAATATATAATATCAGGGCACTGCTCAGTTCAAAGATGTTTGAATGTTTGATTGTTTTTTTCCCCATTTCTTTTCCTTTGTGCTTGATTATAGTAATGATATTGTATCTGACATTTTTGAGGTCACCCAAATTTCTGTTAGTGGTATTAGTGCTAGAGAAACCTCCAAACAACAGCTTTAGCTGAGCAGCTATATCACGTGGAAAATTATATTTCATTTAGAGCAGGTGCTACGAAAAGGAGATGCAAGTGGAAGGACTTCATTGTTTTAGAGGAGGAGTTTTTAAAAGCAGACTTTCTCAAGGGTAGTTTACACAGTTGTGTTTCTGAAGCTTAGATTCTTGTCTCTTTATTTGCCTGAGAAGGACATTATGGAGACTGGCTTTATGTTACATATGTGGAAAAAGAGTAAAGCCCTATTAAGAGAGAAAATGGTGAAAGAAAACTCCCTTTTCCCTAGACATGGATAGTTTACAGTGATTGGTAACCCTGAATTCTGGATATACCCTTGTAGAAAATGCTGGTCCTTATGTGAAGTTTACACCAAAAACCGCCAGCATCCAGGAAAGCCAAATCCAAGACTGACCCTTTGTTCTTAACACACCATTAATTTTGGAAAGGAGAAAATGGAGAGAGGGGGTTTAGCTTTAACTTTGAATTGCCAGGCTTTTTGTCCTCATTGAGACTGACCGCAGAAACTGTTCTGGGCATGTATGAAATTGTTATAAGCGGAAGAAAGACAGACTGAATTTTGTGGAAAAATACTTTACTGCACTACATCTTAAGTAATTTACATATCAAGTTACAGTGTAATATTTTAATTAGCAATATCATTTGCTTGATCTGGTCAAAAGAAATAAATTAATTGTTTTTGAAAATGACATTTGAGCTTGTGACTACCACTTTTACATTGTAAAGCTTCATTATTCTTAAAATTTCAGGCCACCTGCTTCTTGAGTCAATATTCTTCTTGCCAGACCATAAGGAGACATAGCTGCCAAATTCAAGGGAGTAGTCTCCTCCATTGCAAAGTCAATAGTCTCTAATGTTTTTACCTTTAAAACAATAACACTTTCACATTAAAATAAAATATATACATTTTTTTAAAATTGGGCTTTTGTGGGTTACTGAACAAGGTAGGATTACTTGTGGTGAGATCAAAGCGATATGGTTTAAGGGAGTCTGAAGTTTATTGGGTTTCAGTGTTTTTTTTCCCCTTTAAGCTAGAACTGAAAGGGGAAAAGGCCTTCAGTTTACTTAACTATAAAATAATTGGTATGCTACATAGCGACTTCTAAGTATTTCCACTATGCTTTATTCTGTGTTCTTCTGCAGCACAGTGGATGTGAATATGTATCATGGGGTGTTTGTTTTAATACTGAGATAACATAATGAAAAGATATTAGCACCGTTCTTTGCATGACTAAACTAACATTCAAATTCTGCTTAACTAGAGAGGTGGGACCATCTGCAGTAACTGGAAGCAGTAGGTTTTGTGGGATGTGTTGTGTTGAACGAAGAGAGCTGTGAAGTACTTTCTTGTTGCAGAGACTCACGGAGAAGATCACTCGAAGTTTTGTTTGGTCTCAACCCAGGAATTGTGTCCTGTTTGTGTATCTGAAAACTGGGGGAAGTTGTTGAGCTTAAATAGCCAGGAGAAGCTAATTGTAAGCAGGGAAGTGAAAGAA
This sequence comes from Odontophorus gujanensis, assembly GCA_013399175.1. NCBI lineage: Eukaryota > Metazoa > Chordata > Aves > Galliformes > Odontophoridae > Odontophorus > Odontophorus gujanensis. The sequence continues at coordinate 118,262 of VXAB01003225.1, read as the reverse complement.
AAGAGAAAGGATTATTAGTTGTACAGATGAGGACATTTGTTTGATTGCTTCCATCACAGGCGAAGGGTAGCAAGGAATCTTTTTATGCTTTTTTACTGAGTGACATAACCTATATCAAGCCGTATTTCTTTTGCTTTCAGGACTAATAATTCACATGCTAGCAAATGTTGTAAAGAGATGCTGTTGTTAGAGAATAGAGAGATGGCCTGTCAGCAGTGTAAGAAACATACTGGAAATCTTAAGGAAATTACCAAAGAGCAAAAATTCTGCTGTGGCTTCTGCTGAGCTATCAGGCACTAAATGTGGCCTGTTTTCAGCATTATTAATTTTGTGATTTTTTGTAAAAGAAGGGAAGGAAGGTTTCACTACAGCTGAAAGCCTCATTTACTGTCCTGTGTCAAGTTTATAGCCTACTTAAATTTTTGCATTGAGGGAAGAAAAGCGTAATAAGGTGCAGGTAAAGAAGGAGGTAGAAGATGGGAACGTGTAGATCTCAGATTAGATTTTGCTTTTTATGTTAGTATCTGCTGCATTCTGAGCTTTACTTTCCATTTTTTATCACAGCCACAGAGATAAAAAAAAACTTGATTGTGACCTTACTGTAAGTTAGTGCTTTTTGATCATGAATTTGATTACTTAATGCATATATTTTTAGGCATGCTCAGCTTGATTGAGAAAATTGAAGTTGTATTGCCCTCAGTGATTAATTCTTTTTGTCTGTTCTGAATCATATAACAAAGTGTGATAAATTAATGGGACATTGTTATTAAGAAATTATGTAACTACGAATGATCCTTTCAGAACATTGACATAAGATTAGTGAACTCATCTTCCATGCTGAATGTATTAAATGTATTAAATTGGGCAGAACCAGGAACTGAGATAAGCTTGAGTTTTCCTTGTCCTTGGAAGTCCTTTGCTTTCAGGCAGTGTGCAGTTTTGTAACTACAGAAGAGAAGTATTTCATGACATGAGAGTAATTTAGGTGCTTTACGAAAAGTTTGACTTAATATTTTAAACAGAACAGTATGTCTTGTTTTCTATTCCTTTTACCTACTTGGAAGGTTGCAAGGGTATTTGCATAATACATACTTACTGTGAGGGGATTCAGTGTTTTTTGTGTGATTATAATTGTTTATACTAGTTAGTGTAAGGGTCACACATGTGACAATAAATGTACTAAATGTTGAAGTTTCTCTTCCTGCATTCTGTCTGATGTGTATGTATCATTTTCTTCTCTGGAATAAGATAATAGTTCTTGGCAGAAGAGAGAAGATGAAGTGCTGAATGACTGAGTCCTTGAAATATCTGACTGAGTTCACTGAAATATTTTTTCCTAGTGTCACTTAACAAGAAAGGTTAATATAATTTGTATTAGCATTAGAAAAATATAGAATTCCGTGTTACTTTTGTCTTATTTATTAAAAATTCTGAATGTGTGCTTGAAAATGTTAAAATATGGTAGGAGCTATGCCTTAAGGTCTCTGATTGCGTTCTTTTACTCTGTCCTAGTTTCTTCTTTGTTTGCTTTACCTGTTTTATATGTTTCATGTAGATGCAGTAGTGAGAGTCTGCGCAAGATGCCAGAGCAGTGGCTAAGCTGTGTTTTAGAAGAAATCAAATCTTGTGATCCTTCGTCTACATTATGTGCAACCAGGCGTAGTGCAGGAATTCCATTCTACATACAGGTATCAAGTAATGTTGTTATACCTGCTTTTATTTATTTTAAAGGTCCTTTCCAGTGGATGCTTTATTTTTATGATTTCTGCAGGCTTTGGTAGCCTTTACACAGCCAAGAAACCAAATGGGATTGAAACATGTTTGATGCTATGTAGCTTTGCAGTTCTGTTAACTTGTGAGACAGCACAGATTTTTGGCTTGATGTTGATTCAGATAGCGTTTCCAAAGAGAGTGTTGTAGGTTCAGTGAAGCCACTGTAATAATCCCTGTTAATTCATAAGTTAATTCACAGATCAGGTAAAGCTTTGTTATCACACAGATTTGTCCTTCTTTCATATGCAGTGGGAGGGTGATAAAATATGAATAAACAATCACAGAATTGTAAAATGGTGGCCTTGAAAGTAGTATCAGAGACTAGAAAAGTCCTCTCTACTGTGGTGAACTAATGTCAGTCAGCACTGGTTGGTGTGATGCTGAAGTCTCAACACTTAACTGTTTCAATTCCCTTATCTCTTTAAGGCATGTGATTGTTTTCCTCTAAATTAACCTTCCTGATTTTACTTTTCAGACAGTTTTCTAAGATACAGGTCCAAGATAACTATGTGATTTGTAATGTGCTCCGTTCGCTAGAGCATGGTCTCAGGCGTGTTCCAAGAATGTGAGGAACTGCTGGGAGCAAGCTCTCACTGCCAGAGTAATCCATCTTGCTTGTTTTCCACTTTGAGTTCACCCTGAGAAAGTTGAGGCAACCTGCTTCTGTCTGACCTCTCTTCTGTCAGTCACAGCCTACTCCTGGCTTTATGTTGCATAGATGGGATCTGAAGTAGAGCATTAGATTTAGAGGTGTGTTGCCTTCTAAAGTTCAGCAGTGAAAGATCTTTCCCTTTAGTATCTTTTAAGTTGTCTGCAAAATGAATTTGGTGACTTTGTTAGCCGCTTTCCTCATTTCACACCATGGAGTTTTAATCCAGTGAGCAGTAGCAGGCTGAGAGTGTATGTGAAAGAAAAATGTTTGAATCGATGTTTCATGCAAAAAGTAACACTGTGTGTAATGTAAGGGCTACGTGGGTACAACAGTATCCCATTGCAGAAAACATTTGCCTAGTCTGCAGTTGGCCTACATTGCAGAGCCCATATGGCAGAGCTTATACTGCGCTGTAGTTATTTGGATAAACAGATCAGATGCTTCTGTTCTGACAGCTCTGGAAAAGTACAAACTTAATCTAGTCAATTAATGAGAAGATTTGAAATTAACATTAGGATTAGTCTGAAATAATCTATTTCTGAACGAAAATTTTATTGTAAAGAAAGCTGGTGGTCTTCTTTGGCAGTAGTTCTGAATGTTCCTGTAGTACTCAGTGAAAGGAATTAAACCTTAAATAAATTGTTGCATTTAGGTAATAAAAATATAAATAGTAATGTATATTCTGACAGTACTGTAATAAGGTTATTTTATTAATGCATAAAATCAAGACTTGTTGTGGTCTCTGCCATCTGCTTCCTCTGACATTTATTCTTGTTTCAGTAGAACACATCTGTTTTAATATTATGTGATTTTTAAGGTTATGAACATTTTAAATGACCTATTTAAAATAGAAATATGACTACCTAATAGCACAGAGGTGCAGCTCCAATTAAGGGGTGAGGAAAATGCTGGTTACAGCTTAGCCTCAGTGTCCTCAGGTTATGGAATCTTTGTCTTCATTCTTGTCTTTTTTTATATTTTACAAGTACTATTTTTTTCTTGCCTCTCTGTTTCTACCATTATTAAGGGTACTGATAAAATGGCAGTGACTACTTCTGGGTATGTGCCTCACCACTGTACTTCATTTGACTTGAAGTTTTTGCATTTGGTTGTTTTTATACAATGTGATGGACTGTTAAATATCTTGTTTGAATTGACACTGAACAGACTATGGTCCCCAAAATACAAATGCATAATCATTTTTGCTAGAAATAAGGGATTTATGGTTATCCATTTGTGCTAGGTCAGACAAATTCAACAGAAGCTTCTAGAATGGAGAGAAAGACTGTGTTAATTCCTGAACTGGAGAACTAGATTAGAGTATGTTATTCTCTACCAGATGTGTTGACACCCATTAAACTGCTACTGTTAGGAGATGGTGTTGTGTCTACTTCCTCCTTCTTAAAATGTGCTGCTTATCTTATCCCTTGGTCAGACCATTTCACCATAACTATGTTATCAAACTGTAAAATTGTTCATAATAGTAAATGTAAGCATTTATAATATGGCAGATACTTTTGCTATAATAGATACTGAGTCTGTGTGTGTTTTAAAAACTGACATTTTTATCTGTTACGTACAAAGACTCTTTTACAGTCAGAGGTGTACTGCAGAAGTGATTTTCTTACTGAAACACTGACTGCTAAGGAGGCTATGAACTAAGTAAGAGTTAAAATGGAAAATGGCTTTTCCAAATCGTTTTAGCACTTCTGTATGGTCAGAAGTTAGGCTGTGGTGTGGTGAATATGAAACCTGAAGCAGAGCTAGCAGTAAATAAAAATGGCTAGAAATACCGGACTTTTTTTCTTTAACTTTTCTGCAGGCTTTGTTAGCTTCAGAACCGAAGAAGGGCAAGACGGATTTGCTGAAAATGACAATCAAAGAATTGATGTCCTTGGCAGCACCTTTGAGTGAACCTGCAAGTGTGATTCCACAGGTAAAATGCAGGATCTCATCAGAAGGCAAATGTCAAAACACTGTTTGCATTACTTCAAGCAGTTAAGGAAATGGTGTGTTCTTTTAATAACAGTTAGGTGTTAGTGCGTGTGGCTAGGTTTTAAAACCTTTTGACGTACAGATGTTATGGAGTCTCTGGAATTGACAATTACATGAGATACTTTAAAGCAAATTGAACATAACTTTATAATTTTTTCCAATACAGTTATACTGATATTCATTTTGAATTTATGTGATCCATTTACTGCCTGTGGTGTCTATGTGAACAAGCAGATGAGTAAACTTTCACAAGGAAATAAACAAGGTTTTTTTCATTTTACATTTAGAGTAAATAAATGAGATGCATAGACTGTATTATATGTAGTAAAATACTATATGAAAAGTGATTTTAAGCAGAATTAGTACCTTAACTGAAACTTAATATATGCGTTTGGAATACATAAAAATTGTAAAGCCAAGATCTTTATCTTCAAAGGCTGTTATCAAATACTTAGATGTATTATCAACAAACTATGGTTTGCACTTAAAATGCAAAGATTAACAGTGTTCTAATGCTTCGACCAGATCTACTGGCATAAATTTATGTAGCTTTGTCAAAGTCTGTGAAGCTACACAGATTACCACCTTCTCCAGAGTAGAGAAATATCACAAAATGCTCCATACGGTGAAGCAAGCCTGACTGTCAGTTTTAGCTTAATACTGTCTTCCTGTGAGTTGTAGTTTATTTTTTCTCACAGTATCTACTGAATGTCAAGAATATTGGAAAAGATGATTCTAATCTTTGAAAGTTATTTTTTCAGCCATGATTAGCTAAGGAAAAGGAGTGCTGGCCTTTTCTCATAATGCCTTGACAAATATGTTTTTAAACTTCAAATCTTTTTATCAGTGTTTCCTTCTATAGCATTTTAACCTATTAGTTCAACAACAGTGTTCTTATATTTAGCGTGGAAATGAATTGCTGTAAATCTACACGTGGGTTATCTTTTCTGTTTGCTGTGTTCATTGGGGTAATTAACATACATTTGATTTAAGATGTTTTTTGTTTTGTTTATATTGTTTTACTTTATTTCTTTTATCTCTACAGGTTCATGCTTTAAATATCCTACGTGCACTGTTCAGAGACACACGTTTAGGTGAAAATGTCATGCCTTATGTTGCAGATGGAATACAAGCGGCAATTCTAGGTTTTATGTCACCTATCTGGGCAGTAAGTTAGCTCTTAATTTTGCTTCTCAAATGTAACAGTGTAGACAGCGATGGTTTTTCATGAAGTTTTGGTGGTGTTTGTAAATGACAGTGCCACAATTGATAGAATGCTACAAGATAGAGTATTTTAAGGTTTGTTAAAAAATACTGTAGTTCTGCAAAGAAGGCATAGTTCTGCTCTGTTTTGGCTTTTTTTTTTTACTTCAATATGAAGTGCTGATATTCACAAAAAGTACAGACAAAGATTATCTTAGACATAAGAATATACCTAGTAGTTAAATTTTGAGTCAGTATGCTTGGCTAGTAAGAAGTATATTTTCATTCATTCTTGCTGTTACTTTGCTTTTCAATAAGAGAAAATTCTCATATAGCATAACATTTTATAGTCTGTCATGAATAAAAGGGAAAAGGGCATAGAAATCTGGATGCAACCCCTGTGTTAAAGATATACATGTCCAAAATCTGATTACCTGGTAGTGCCATCTTGATAAAGAGGAAAGTTTTTAAGAAATAATTTTTCCTATTTGTTGGTCTCTGAACAGTAGGCATGCAGTGTCCTTCACTCAGCTGTTTGTTTTTTTTTCAACTGTACATTAGTGGTTGTATTAAAAGTCTAGTACAATTCAAAGGGATTTTTTAAAATGTTATGTTCTTTTTGTCTTAGGTAAGAAATTCATCTACACTTCTTTTTAGTGCTCTAATTACAAGAATTTTTGGAGTTAAAAGAGGGAAAGATGAAAATTCCAAAAAAAATAGGTAAGCTTCACTCAGTACCAATATTAAGTTTGCAGAACATGATTTTGGCCAAAAACAATTCAAAAATGTTGCTTGCTTTGTGGGTACTTTTTGCATCATGATGTTAAAAAAACATCTAGGTTTGCTTAAACTGTACTGCCAAGAAATAAGCTCTAAGGCCAAAAATATCTGCTGTTGAGTGGTGAGAGTTAATTTGCACTTGCATATGATTTTTCTAGAAGGGAATGTTGCTCAGGTGTGAGTATCTGAGGCTCTTCCAAGTATCCAGTGTCTTGAGGTCAAAAGTAGGACCTGTGGTTCTTGACAGCAGAAAGAGATGAAGGAACGATGGTCACTTGTGCCTTATCTCTAAAGCAGGTCTGGAGTTAATCTTGCCAGTACTAATCTGAGATTTTTATCTTTAGTCACTTTACTGTAGAACACTCTGTCCCTTCTTCATGTCTCTTTGCTCGTAAGATCCAAAAATGAGAACTTGCAAAGCTGCTTTTGTTCCATGTTCCATTCTATTCTTCTCCTCTGTAGCTGGCCTCCAGATCCTCCACTGCGTCTTAGGTAAACCCAGTTTTCCTCTAACTGTAAAACTCCCCAGTTGTGTGCATTTCCATTTTTCTTAGCTCCTGTTTATCCACAAGCAGAAAATAGTGGGCATTTTCCCATTCCCATGTTTTCTTAGGCCTTGAGTATCTCTCTTTAGCTTCTGCCACAGATGAAGCATGTCCATACTCTGTAGCTAAGGCTCCTGCTCTAGGAGGAATGCAGAAATAACCACAGACAATTAACTTACTAAAGAATACTCCTGGGTAAGTATGTGAGGCCACAGAGTGGTCATGCTATGGTTATTATGGTAACCATTTCAGAAATGCCTAGTGTATTTCCAAATAATGGGCAAGATATGAAATTTTGGAGAGGAGGGAAATGTTGTGAATTACCTTTGAAGTTTTCCATTCATTTCTATTTGTTATGCAGTGATCTATGTAGCTAATGTAATTATCATGGCCATTATGATTAACTAAATGTCCTGGGATGATAGTAATCTTTGTGGTGGTGCTGTTTTAGCTCTTTGAAATACTTACCTAATTAATTCCAGGTGTATGAATGTGAGGAAGAAGTATGGGTGTGACATTGCAGGGAGATTTCCCTTGTAAGATAACTCTGTCCCAGAGTGATTTGAAATGTCATCTGTGGTACTGCCTGAAATAAACTCCACTTTGTCTTATGCCCAAATCTCTTCTCACCTAAATCTGGAATTCAGTCCCATGCCTCCTGAAAGTCAAGTAGAGTAATAACATATGTTCCTTGCTTTTTGCCTTTTCACTTCATTTTTGTAACAAAACATGATTTTTTATTTCTGCACTGAGCATTTGCTGACAGTTACATGAACCTCAACTTTTTATAAATTTGTATTCCAGTGAAAAACTTAACCACTAACCTCTGCAGTGTGAGGGCAGACTGACTTTTCAAATATAGACAGTGTGGTGAGATGTGTAATCTGAGATTTGTGTTTCTGAAGTTGCAGAAGGTAATGCGTTTGAGTTGGGAAAATACCAAAATAAATGGAAGTTAATGTCTGTATATGAAGTCATTAAAAACAGTGTTGTTGTTTCTTTAATATAACTGGCTCTGTCAGCTTGCTTCTCAGAAGATTCTTGTTTATAGTAATTTGTTTGTTATCAGCTTGGGCAAAGGGTGTTAAATCTGCACTGGTTCTTCCTCTTCCTCCTTTCATTTTGCACTTTTTCATTAAACATTGTATGTAGTCAGTTGAATTGTTTCCCTTGTGTAGTGGTCAATACTGCAAAACAAGAAATAGGAAAAGACTTCTAAAAATAGGTCAGTGAGAGTCAGGAGGTATGAGAACAGAGATAATCTCAGGTCCTACAACATAGTTAATGACTTATCTCTCTTGAAGTATTAGTTTAGAAGGAAAATGATGCAGAAATTGTTTGGCTGTTTTGTTTGTAATGCTTCTTACTTCTACAGCAGCCCGCGAATTGAAGCTGGCATGCATACAGGGAGAGGTTTGTCTGTACCAGCAGGTGTCACCGCTGCTGCACAGCTATTCAGCCACGTTTCTGGGGTGCGTCTGCACTTGGGCAGTTTTCTTTGGGAGCTCTTAAGTTGTTTTGTTTAGTGTTTTGCCAAAACAAGATGTATATGTTAAATCGATTTTTTTTTTTTCATTTTAAGTCTGATGGTTTATTTAGAAAGAACTATTATTTCAGCAACTTGCATCTACAAGAGCTTGTGTGGAAGGCATCTGTTTGTGTGGTGCTTGCTGTTTTGCTAACAGGATATTGTGTTAACATTAAGGGTAAGCTTGTCTGTAGACAGAGACTAAAGCTCTGAAGCAGCTATCAGGACCTTGCATAGGTTTCCAGTTTGCCTGCCTGATTTTAGATTAGGTGTTTAAATCTGTCTGTGCTATGTCTGCAGGGAGCTACCTTATTGCTGGGCTGCTCTTTCAAAGAAAGGAGTGATTTTTCTGGTCATTTTCTCAAGAGGAGTAGTTCTGAAACTGATACATCTGGGGAGGGGGTTGGCATTTATGTAGACTTCCAGCAAGAAGATTTTGTTGGAAAAATACTAGCAACTTAATTCTAATTCTGTGCAATGTTGCTTCTGTTAGGTTTTATTTTTATTTTCTTAATATTTTTTTGTTTTACATCCATTACATATTCACATACATCCTTCATACAAAAATTACAGGCTTACCGTATCTTCTGCCACTTTTAGTTTTTTGATACCATATTCCATTCCCTATTTGTGTTAATATTGTATACTATAATTGCTGTGCAGCCAGGATGTTTATGTAGTAATAGCGTAGTCCCTGGCCATTATTTGATGGTTTGGATCAGTACTGAAGCATTGGATTTAGTGAACTATAACCAGTGTGTGATCAGTAAGCTGATTTAGTTTGTATTTCCAAGCATTTGTGAAAGAATGATTGGCCTCTGTTTTTTTCTTTTCCTTTCCTTTACCTTTCCTCTCGAAAATGTCTGGTGTCATTTTGACCATTTGCAATAGAAATCTATGTGAAAGAGTCCCCCATCTCATTGACAGAAAGGGGATTTCTTGTGTCTGCTGGCAGGAATTTAAGTTGCATCTGCAGTGGTTGTTGCTACTGGTGAGCAGAGATAGGAAAGGGCACAATGAGCTGTGCTTTCTGATCTCTGAATGGATGCAAGGAGGGTCAGCCAGAAGAGTCTGAGGACGAGGCAGTCCTATGCTAGTTGAGAGGAGATGGGTTGAAGAAATTACCACCTATATATCACGATTTCTGTGTCTTGGTTGTGCTGGTTTCATGGGTGGTGGGGCAATGCTGAGATCTCCCACATGTGTTTGTATCAACATCTGTATCAGCACAGCTGGGGGTGTAAAACTGGGGCAGTGTGAAATAAGGATTTCTTAAGCAGAATTCTGTGCTGATGCCAAACTTCACTCTTAATGGTTCACTGGAAATTTGAAGGGACTGCTCTACATGACATGATACAGGAGGTGCAATCATCTCCTGTTTTTGTTAAATATTGATGTCTTTTTAGTTTCAGCGTGAGTGAAGAAATAATGAACTGGAAAATGAGTACTTGAAAAATAACAACTACATGCAAGTCCTGCAAGTAAAAAAAAAAAAAAAATACAGATTGTGTGAAGATTCTTCACCATGATCCATGCAACTATACAGATTGAGCATTTCTTTCCAGTGAAAAGGAGGTTAGAGACCAAGAAATTGCTTCTGGGTTCCCTTTGACAAAGACTACATAAAAATGAACACATCATGTATACAGACAATTGTGTGTGTATATATGTCTGTCCAAGACCTCTTTGGTCTGTAGTTCAGTGCTAGTTAAAGATGTCATTGCTTGTTATTAGACAAGACTCTTCTTATTGAATAGCTAGTACTTCTGGTTTTATTTTATTTATTTATTTAAAGGAGGGACATGATCAGAAATAGTGTCAGATTTGCAGTTTGTGATATGACATGCTTCAGTCTTTGGAGCAATAAAAGGGGATTGTCCTGGCTTATCTGAAAACTGAAGTTGGAATATGAATTAAGCAAGATCCTCAGAAAGAATAACCAATGGCTTCAGAAGCTGAGATTAAAAGGAAGAACAGGGGGGAGGATTTCTCTTGGCTTCGGACCTTAGTGGAGGAGGTTCCAGTAAAAGAAGAGCTTCAAGTCTTTGATTAAAAAGCTCTCTTGTAACCAGGCTGAAATGGTACAACACAAACTCAGGAATTTTAAAAATGTAACCAATGTATATATAATTTGCATTTTTTATGAAGAAAAATAATCTTATGTATTTAGATTTTAGTGAAGGGAAAATACATATGCAGTAAAATACTTAGAAAGCTATCACTGTGCATTTTATGTTGAGTAAATATTGATGCTGTTAGGAAAATGAGTATGAATGCTGCCATGTTCTTGATACTGAGTTGGATATATTTGAAAAGGAATTAACATTAATTAACATTTATTGCCATCTATAAAGAACTGTAATTCTCTGCTGTCAGTAAATGTTTGATTATTAAGAACTTCAAGCACTTGAAAAAGAGGAAATTATCTTTCTAATTACAGTAAGGTAGATGAAAACCATGTAGATGTGAACAGGTTTTGAAGCTATGCTATTGGCTGTGAGGCAGTCAACATGCAGTACTATCTTTATTTTCTTTGTCTTTGTTGTAAGTTGAATCTTCTGCACTTCTTGGTAAGTGCTTGCTTGAAGTTCACTAAGTAGACCCAAATTAGCTTTTAAAAACACTGCTTTGTTCTCTTAAATTGACATGTACTTGTTCCTTTACATAAAGTTTTTTGAGACCAGAAGGTATTGTATTTTACACTGTGAAGGGTTTAGAGGAAGACTTTGCACATTGAACGTTCTGTTGTAAAACACTCTTTTCCTGCTGTTATCCCTAATTTGAATTAACCTCATATTATTTTCCTTTTCACTGAGCCACTTTAGAATTCTAGCTTAAAGTACATTAAAAAAAACATCAAAAGTACATGATTTCTGTTGAACGTTCCATATCTGGCAGGCTAATACTTCCATGACTTCCAGCTTCACAGCTCAAAAGTCTGTCTCACAGGAGTTAGGTCTTGGTGGCAACCTTGCTAAAAATTTGCAGAGCATCACCCCCCTCTCTGGCAAGGTTTCTGAGGTGGGTCCTTGTATGCCCACAGTGTATCATCCTGCAGTGCTTTGGGATAAATGGAAAGAAACTTGGGTGACACAAAGGTGGTCAAGCTGTAATGGCACACTGGGGCTGTTAAATGGGAGAGCTGTTATGAGTTTCATTAGAGGTGAAAGTACAACTTGATTCACAACACTGAGCTCTGTTTGTAGCTCTTGGACTGAGTGCTGCAGAGGGAAGGGTTGGGATTACTTTATCTTGGATCTTGTTGGTGCTTCTTCCACGGCAGCTGAAATACAGGGTCAGTGTCAGGGAGGTTTCATGAGATGACCAAGTGAATTAAATGCCCCTGGTTCTTACTTTTCCTCCAACTCCTTCAGTGTCACACTTTGCAGCCTGCCCTCTCCTTTGCCACTTTAGTTGTTCCAGTGAGTGCTCACAAAGTAGTCAGGAGTTGGTGCAGTAGATCATCTTGTGAGAGGGAGCTGTTCTTTCTTAAAAAAACAAAACAAAAAAAACACCTCCCTTTTCTGTCTGCCAAAAATAGGCCCACATGTTTTTTGCTCACCTTTTTTTATTTTTAATGTTCAGACTCTTTCTTATTGACTTTGACAGATTTAGAAGACCTGATCTCAGAGCAAACATGCAGAAGTTCAGACTGAATCAGATAACCATTACAACATTTAAGATTAATAGTTCAATAAACAATAGACTTATTTAAACACTGACTTCCTACACTGAAGTGCCTTTATAATAGAAATAATGATTATTAGATGCTATTAATTTGTAAATTTAAGATAAAATATATGGAAATGTTGTTCAGAAACAGATTAAAATTGAGTACAACCTCCTGAAGAAATCTGTGTCATGTTGTTGGACCTCTCCTCCTGCTTGCTGTTAGTTCAGTTGTCCTGTTTGTTTCACATCACTATTCTAAAACTATTAGAAATCCCTTGCATCATACAAAAAAAGGCTGTTCTCCTTGAGGCTGAAGATGGGCTTGTATGATTTCTGCTTATTTTAGGCGCACAAGACGTACATCCGAAATCTGAAGAACTGTTTTTATTTCAAGATTTTGTCACTGACACAAACCTGTTTCAAATCTTTACCACCCAAACACGAAGTATCATGCATTTGCAGATGTGTATCCATGCTCTCTTTAACAAAGAGATACTTTATAATGTACTGTGTCAAATTAGAGCCAGAAAATACATGGTAAAGCAACATGAATGACTGTTTGTCCAAAGTGAAATATCCTAAAAGTAGGTGTGCTGCCCTGAAGTAACTTCAGTCCATTTTAAGTAAGAGGCTTAAAGTTTGTTTCTACCAAGTGACTGAAATGTGTTCAATGGAACTAAAATTAATGTAGGCCTAACCACGTGAGTAGATAATTTAGTTTTATTGTAGTGTTAAAAAATTCATTAATATGAATTGATATAGCTATTCTATTTTATCCTATACATAATGTACACATCAGTTATTCATGAACTTCACCATGCTAAGTGATAAGCAGCTATTCTTCACAAAATAGAGAGGTATAGTGTGGGTTGTTTGGAGGCAAAATTTACAATGCTAAATCTGTGGCAAGAGATTAAAGATAATAGTTGTATATTCTATGATTGAGCAGTTATTGAAGGCTTTCAAGAGATATGTAGATAGTTTTATTTATCTATGCACAAATATACACTCACCTTTGCACACTCATGGGAATACCGTACCAGTTTTAGAAATATAATTCTTAAATTATTTAACATATTAAATAATGTTTTATTTTTAATTGTGTATATATATATGTATGTATGTTTGCACTTAGTTAACTTGATTAATATGTTGATATAGATACCAACTTCTATCTGCAGTACTGGTTTTTTGGTTATGTTCCTATATTTTTATTGTGAGCCCATTGTGCATTTACTTCTATTGCTAGTACAGCAACAATAGTGCTTTTAGAAAAAGCTTTTGCTTAGTGTTTTGGTAAACTGTGCGTTGCGTAATTATTTCTCTCAGTCACAGTTTTCCTGAAGTATTTGTTCTACACAGGTGCCTTTTTCCATACCTGATTACACAAAGGACATAATAAATAGCAAAACAAGAAGCATAAAGAAACCTGTACTTAAAAGAGATCAAAGCACAACAGACCATTCAGTCCTTTGGAAATCTTGGCCCGCTCTCTTGTAAATAAAAGTGTTTCTAAAGCAGAAGGTATTTAACTACTGTATTTGTATAGGCTTTGATTGACAGTTCTGTTATTAACCTCATAAAAACACGACAACATAAACTAGTAAGAATGTTTATTCTAGCACTTCTATCTGAAGGAAAATGAAAATCAAGATATAGTGGCATATTCTTAGTTCTTTTAAAGTATTTGTCTTAGGGCTGTACAGCATAGAAGAATGTTTTTCCAAGTCAATGAACTTAAACTATTTTGCTTACTGTTCTGGGACTGAAGTATTTTCTAATTCTTTAACAAAAGAAATGTTGGAGTTATTTTAGGTGCAGAGTTATCACATCTTTATTGAAGGAGCAAACCCCACATCTTTATATTGATTCTTCTATCCACTTCATAATGTTTTTCATGATGTAAAAAAGAAATCTGGATTCGTTTGTGTATTTAACTTAATAAGTCTATAGAAAGGTTGGCACTCATTAGAAGAGGTGCTCTGCATCATGTTCTGTTTATAAAAACAAACACACAGTAACATTTTATGTCATTTCTCTTGGAGTTATTAGCTGATATGTTGCACCAGTTTTTTAGGATGATTTTTTTCCGGGCTTCATTGTGGCTCTCCAAACCTTTGTCCAAAATTACACGGCCATTTTTAATTCTATGGGAGCATTAAAATTCCCTTAGCCGTGTGAAAAGTTTGCTTGAAAGTACCTTGTTCTGGAAAATGTTGTGTTTTCAGAAATATATTCCTTAAAGAAGAATTATCCAAAATGCAGCTCTGAATATATATATATATACACACACATGTAATCTTTATTTCTAAAGGATCTTTCCTGTTGCTGTTAATCGCTTTTAGGACTGGTGATGTGTCTCTGGTTGTCATTCAGAGGAACTGCTAATCAAGAATTTTCATAAGGAGATACAATTTTTTGAGTTAAAGAATTGTAAATGGTAGCTTTTGTTTTGTATCAAGCTGGTATTTTAAATATAAGTTCAGCACAATGTGCACTGTAATGGTAAAACTACTAACTTTTGGGAAAAAAAAAAAAGGTTGAATCTCAAAAAATCTCTTCTTAGCAGGTGCTATTGTTTGCTAAAATTGCAGTAGGTATATATGTGTGTGTGTGTATATAACCTATAAATACGGGAAGATTAGGAGAACTCTGATTTGCTAAGAAGGCTTAAAGCCATGCTAACTGGATTGGAAAATAGCTGAATGGGATCATAGAAATATTCACTAGAAGGAGACCTCTTGATACCCATTAAAAATATGATTCAGCAACACCTGATTAGGACAGCAGTGGCTTGGCATGAGTTTAAAACCTTCAGTGGTATAATGTGCTACATCATTGTGTTACCTGTCTAAATCCAGCATTATTTTCTTGTTGTGCAATTCAAAACTTCTGAGCTGCAATTTGTGATCACTGATCCTTCCTATACCATCTACAACTACTGCAGGAAATTTAGCCTGTAATCTCTGATTGTTCAAGTCAGTCATAAGCTACTGTTCGATCTTCCCAGAGCCTCCTCTCTGTTAGATGGAGCAAACCTGGCTTTTTCCCCTTCTCATAGGGTATATACTCAAGGGCCCTTTCCATCAGTGCTGATGTTTTCTGGACACCCTTCTACTTCTTCTAATCTCTTCTGCATGTGGCAACACAAAATTGGATGGAGGATTCCACGCACCAAGTAGGCAAGGATAATAACTTCCCTTGATCTGTTGCCACATTCATCTTAATGAACGTAGGCCAGTAAGTGGTTTGCCTTGTTTGCTGTGAGGATGTGTCATTGGCTCATACTGAGCTTGGCATCCGCTATAACCCTCAGGTTCTTTGCTATGGGACTGTTACTGAGCCCAGCTGGTTTTCAGCCTCTGCTGATCTGCAGGGTTGTTCAGCCCAGGTGCAAAACTTTGTATTTCTCCTTGTAGAACTACATGAGGTTTCTGCTGGCCAAGTTTCAAGCTTCTCCAAGTCTGCCTAGACTCAACTTTTACTATCTGCTGTTTCATCCAGAGGCCTACTAGCCGACACTGAGCCACTGATTGCTGCCTTTTGGTCTGAGCTGTCCAGCCCAAATGTTCTGTTTATTTATGCTGTACTTTTTCAGCTACCATATGAGTAAGCTGGGTTGAGCTGAACCTGTGTAATGGTTTTCAATCCATTTTAAAGTATGCTGCCATAATATGAACGTAGTTCAACTACTTTCCCAAGGAAATAAGAAGGAACAGAATCCAAAAGTAATTTTAAAGTTACAGTAACTGTTTATCAATTGTTGCAAATCTGTTTGAGTTGCATCTATTTAAATATTTATCAGACTCATAGGTTCTCTCTGCATTTACAGACAAGTTTCTTTAGGTTGTTTTCCTCTGTTATATTCCTTTACCTGTACCTATTCTTTTTTTCTACATTTGTGTTCTTGGGGCCAGAACAAAGGTCCTTGGTTTTCAGAATCATTCTCCCCACCAGCACTTTCAAGTAATTATAGTATGCTGTCTTCTGTGTTTTAAAATCCAGGATAGAGATTATCCTTTCAGTTGAGTGTGGTACATTCTTCAAATTTTGTATTACCTTAAGTTAGCATAATTTCTACTTTCTGTACCTTACTACCATGCAGCTGACTGTCATATTCTTCAGTGATACTTAAGAAGCCAACAATTCATTTAACTCCTAGTGCATGTGTACTATGCTTAAAGTGTGTAAATAAGCTTTGGTCTTTACCATAACCTCACTATGAAACAGTACTTAGCCATTATTTTGTGGTACTTTTATATAGTTGAAGATAATGCTTTCTTATATACATCTGAAGTGTGCCTTTGCTAATAGGGAAACAAACTACATTTTGAGACAGAAGACTTACTTTCTTCCTAAGAGATAGGGAAAGAACATGAAGGGGCAGTTAAAAACTGTTTAGTTAAACTGCACTGCATTTCATTTTTCGTACTTTAATGAAGGCAAAAGTTTCAAATGTGCATTTTTATAAATTTGACATTTTGAATGACAGTTTTATGAAATTCACTGTGGGTTTTTAAACTTTTTCAGCAGTAGTTGTAGTACAGGGAGTAAATTTGATTTTATTTTTGCATTACTGCTTCTCACACAAGGTATCATCTGACATACTGCGGTTAACAATTCTAGTATGGTCACTGATACAGAATGGATTTTACAGGAGACCATTAAGAGAGGACTTCTGCAATTTCATGAAAACAATATTCTTGGTCACCATCTCCCTAAATGTGTATGCCTCTATTATTTTTTTTCTCATTCCAGTTTTATTTTTCTTTTATAAATATACTTTTTCATCTGTCACAAAACTGTTAATACTTTTGTCAGCTGACCTGAGACATTAGCAGCATTTTTATTCAAAATGAACTCTAAACTCCCTTGATCCTGTCAGAAGATTTGTTGGCTGTAAATCTCAGCTGTCCTAAATTGAAATAGGCAGATTTACTGCAAATGTTTTTTACCATGTTAGTTGCTAAAAGTAGGATACAAGGTTATAAAGCCTGCAGTTCTTCAGAAAAATAAACGAAAGAACAGAAGCAGTTAATCTCTGACACATGTCATGGTAAAATGATACATATGCCCCAATGTCAAAGCAGAATTTTAATCTGGAATATTCCCTTAAACGTGCAACACACCTTAGAACAGGCTGTAACATCCATGGCTTTATGCTCCAATGTGTTTTTATTTTAAATGTAGTTAAATAACTCACTCTTTATGCATAAAGATGGGATAATTTATTGGAAAGATGCTACACTTGTAAACACAGATACTACTTTTTGCATTGTACAACATGAAGTCACTACTCAGATAAATTGCATATAATGACCACAGACATTACAGTTTTCAGTAGGATTTATGAATTTGATTCTGGAATTTAGATGGCACTGAATACCTTCATAAGCAAAACAGAGAAAATAAAAACTTGCCTGTGTGTGATCTTTATCTTAGTCCAAGCCACCCAAGATTCTACTATGAAAAGCGATGAAAGAGGAAAAAAAAGTCAGATAGTAATTAAGAGCTAATGACAGTCAAGAATATAATGAAGACTTCTAGGTTATTTTGGAGAAGTGAAAAACTTTATGCCTTTTTCTCAAGAAACGTAATTAAATGCTGTAAATTACACTCTTGTTCATGCTTGAAATGGACTTCAAGGGAAAATTTATAGATTTACTGTCTGCTTTCAGTTGCATCCTCTGTTTTAAATCTTACTACTGCAAGTAGTTGATTTTTGATAATTCATCTGTTATTTTCCAAATCCTTCTGTGTTAATAGTGTTCTGTTCTTTGTCACATCACTTGCTTTCAGAGTATCTTTTTACCAGTTTATCTGAACTCTCTGTATTCTCTGAGATACTGTCATCCTGACCTTCTTTTCCTCCTGAATACACTCTGGAGCAGAGAAAGGTGGGAAAATCTATTTGGTTTAGGATTATGTAGAAGTAATAAAAAGTGCAACTTGATTTTGTGCAGTTTGTTAGAGAAGATGCTTCAAGACTGTTTTTAAGGCAGAGCTCTTCAGGTGGGAAACCCTAGTGAGAACAGGGAAGAAACTCACGCACATCTCCCTTTCTGCATCTCTTCATCAGTTTTTTTTTCTGAAAACTGCAAATTGTGGCTGCTGTCTCTAGCAATCAAAACTGAGCATTTTTTGAAGGTCTTATACACTAAATTGTCATCTACCTTTTCTGCAGAATTGTTCACATATAACCAAGTGTTAATACTGTTAAAACTGAAGTACCTGAGATCCAGGTATTACATCTTCCTTTGTTCTCATCTATCAAAGTGTTCTGTTTGTATGTGGTGTTACAAATGATTTTTTTCTAATTATTTTAGAATACAAGTCCTTCAATTATTTGCTCTCAGTTTTTTAATATTAACTCTAATTTTTTGTTTTACATTAAGTATATACTTTAACCATATACTTCAATGACATTTTACGTTGAGGTGGGGGGATTTATTGTAAACATCGTCAGCTCACTGATAATCTTTCTCTTTCATTGCACTGCTTCATATTTTAGTAAGTAACCTTTCACAAGTTCATTGCTTGAAATTCTAAATTGTGAAATGGTATTACTTCTGGGTTACTAGCAGAAAACAAAACAAACTCGTATTAGAGAGCCTGTGGTACCATGAAAGATGAAGTCTGATGCTATATGAAGTGATTTCAGCTGGACATGAGGAAAATACTAGTGTCTTAAGGTTCTTTCCAATTCCTTCTCTTTTTTTTTTTTTTTGTTAGGGTGGGTAGCTATCAAATCCTATGATCTGCAAGGTGTTTATTTTAAGGATTTAATTATGATAGCCACATTGCCAAAGATCTATTTGAACTATGTTTGTGATTAATGGAAACAATGAGTAGTTATCTATATTTTTATTTTAAATCTATAGTTCTATGTCATATGTAATTTAGAAAAGGAGATCAAAGTTTGTTCCATGAGAACCGATAACTGTTACTTTGAGTTGGTTTTTCAGCCTGAGTTTAGTTGGTATATTCCTTTATAAATGGGTGTGTCTAGTAGTTGCCTTCTTTTAAGAATATGGGTAACTTACCATTTATGAAACGTAACTCATATGAGTCTGTTTATGAAGTGCTCGTGTTCATTTTTCAAAGCAGCATATTTTTTGATGGAATAGAAAATAGGTGGCTCAGGGTCCTGGCCAATTTTGAGAAATCTGAACCATTGCATTTTTTTGTTGTGGTTCCATTCTCAGTCACTGTGCACAGCTACTTGTGCGTGCCTATTCCGTACGTGTTTCCAGGAACAGCAGGCATGGTCAGTTATCAAAAATGAGGCAAATAAATACCTTTGTGTTTCACTCACTCTTGCTGTTTTGCTTTCTGGTTGTTCTCTAATTTCATGTCTCCCTGCTTTCACATTCCCTGGTGGATTCACACGTAAATCAGCGCTCTGTGTTTTTCAGAACACCTTTTCATTTTACAGATTATCTGCTAACATATAGTGTTTCTTGTTTCCCCTCTGAACTGGAGGCCATTCCTAGTGATCACAGGACAGCCAATCTGCTCACAGTGCCTTTAGGCACCTTTTCTGCAGATACCTACTGACTAATGGTTTTGATTAGACTGCCTTCTCCCATCATGTAACCTGGGGAACAGTTAACCAAGGTAGAGGTTATGTAAGTTACCCAGTTTAGTAACTACTGTTTTCTTTTCCTGTTAAAAAGGCTTATGAAATCACACTATTTACAAAGAATTTCAGGGCTATCTTTATAAGCATATTCAGTTCCATTATGTAATATTAATTAAAATTTGGTTTCTGAATTTCATTATATTGAAAATGGGTTCAAAAGTTATTGCTACATGAGGTGCTCCTTACACGTAGTCCTCTCTTCAGCATCTAAGCAGTTGCCCACGTGTTCCATTGAAAGCTTAATCCCTTTTCTGCTTTTTCCTGACACACTCTGTAATACAAGAGGTGAAGATGCAATGTATTTTCAGGTTGCTTCAAACTGATACTTTTTTTTTTAACGCAGAGTTTTTAGTACTTTGTCTTACTGAGTTTTCCATATGTATGCCATGTGCTGATGGACTTGATGTATGTGCCTAGCTCTTATATTTTGTGCTGTCTGGCTTTTTTTTCTTCAGCTTGATACGTAATGTGTGTATGGAAAACTTGAAGTTGTTTTGAAAAAACTGTTAGATGACTTGGAAAAATCTGAAGCTTTGAAATCTGACTGCGGGATGTTAGAATTTGGTGTCTGGCAGACACGTTGAGGTTGTGTGATAAAAAGTTACGTATGTTTTTTTTTGCTTAAATAAGCAGTAATCATCAGTATCGATGTTTAAACAGTCCTCCTCAACACTTCAATTTATGCTCATTCACAGAAAGTTTTCAACTGGATTTAAGTGAAATCTTTCTTCTAGTCATAAGTTAATGCAGAATCCTTGGTCATACTTTTATTAGCATCGTTTCAGTGCATTGCTCTTATATGCCTAGAAAAAACTTCCTGTACATATGTCCTTCTCTGAACATGTTTCCATCTAGTAATTTGCTTTTGCTGTGTTTATTTTGTGGCCTATGACTAGGGCATGTTTTGATGGCTGTGTGCTGGAGGCTTTGTTGATAGTTGTCATGTGCTGATTTACTCTTGCATAATTTTTTTGTATGCTTATTTTTATGGACAATCAATCTTGCCATCTTACCATGTTATTTCTGTAGACCTAGATTTGTTTGCTTGTTGAAAGATTTTATAGGAACCATGCTAAAATGTACTTAATCTGAGTTGATCATGTGGCAAGCAAACTGCAGTTGTCTTTCTTGTTGTAAATAGGTGGCAGTTTATTTGTTTTTGAAAGAATTTTGTTTTATCTGCATAGCCCATATGTCTAATTAGGAGCTCCCTGACCTTACATTTGTGTTGTTCTTGCTTAGAAAATGTTAAATGAACCTGTGAACCATGAAGTTATCCTTTATCAGTTCAAAAGGTTATTAAAAAAACAAGCACAGAAAGTTACTAACTCTTTTTAGCTTGGATTGATTTGCTGTTGGTATTTTTAGTGCAACTAATTGTAACTCTTCTTCTACATTCCTTTCTGCAGAATGACAGGAGCAGAGTTTTTCTCTCGATTTCCAAGTCTTTACCCTTTCCTTCTCAAGCAGTTGGAGGCTATAGCCAATACTTTGAACAGGTAGGATGGTATCTATGATACTTTTGTAATGTTCAGTTTGAAGTGAGTTGTTACATGTACTGTAACACTACTATTTTCATCAGTGCTTCTTGATTTTGTGTAGATCTACCACTGTTTCTCTAAACCTTTTTTGCTGTATCTTGCACGGTGCAGTGAGATTCTGGAGTCCGGAGCGGTATTGAATCATTAATAACGGCTTTATTCCTTTCTGTAAACTATTGCATTTCAGGGTAAGATAGAAACTTGTTGTTTGACAGTGACTCATTTTTAAAGAGACTTTCTAATGTGTTTAAAGGATAGAAGGTCTTAGGCCTCATGTGACCCTAAATTACCATCTTCCAGCCTGTGACACACTGTCTTTGTGGAACGTCCTTGATCTCTTTTTACAAAGTCCACAAATGGTGTCTGAGTGCTCCACTTCGATCTAGCTGGATGATATACTTTAGGATGATGCTGATGCTCTTACCCCCAGGTTCATGAACTTTTAAAGTAAACCAGTGCTGAATTTGTTTTTCCTTAAAATGTTATGATATAAACTGTAGAAGTTCAGCAGCTGATTTAGAGGAGAGCTTCAGCTGTCTGTTTAATGGCTTGCAATGAGTAGTTGTAAGAAAAGTTTCACCAATCATTGTGTCTTGTGCAGTCTCTGCTCTAAGCAAAAACGATGCATGTATTCCATGCAGCAATCTGTTTTCCTTGGCATATCAAAAGGTAACAGTGTAAGCACTAGAAGATTTTGGGAAAGTGCGTGTAATACTGTCCTTGAATTTTTTTTTTTTTCAATGCAAATTAAGAATTGTTGTGTTTTGAGGTGTTATTTTTTTAAAAAATTCATTGTCTAAATAAGGAATTGTTGATTTTTTTTATTTTTTTTTTGTCTTGGACTTCTGGTTGTTTTTACAGTACAAAAAGTAGCCACTTGGTGTTGCTGACAGTAACTGTTTTTAAATCTAGCCTGCTATCTACCAAATACACACTTTCTTCCTTCTAGACTGAAAAAGACTTGTTTGTTTGTTTAAAACATCTTTTTGTAACAGCTTTCTCAATTGCTCAGTTCTGTGAGAAACATTGCTGGTTCTGGTGTTTGATGTTAGTTAAAAGCAAGGGCAGCTCACTGTTGTTGAGGATAGAAGAGACTGAGATAAGGTAGCAATGAAAAGGTGGCACAGCCTTAAGTTGCCTTCACTGAGGGATTCTCAGTGGTACTGTAGAACTGGTTGCCATCTTTGATCCCAGTAGGGTTTGTATGTTCTTGCCATGACCAGTATAATGTACCTCCTTGAAATGCAAAAGGGTACTGTGCCTGTGGGAAAGTCTCAGGACCAGCATGAAGAATGATGTTCTTACCAAATGCTTCTTCCTGCTTTTTTATTTAGTGAAGCTGAAGAACTGAAAATCTATCCAAGTTTGTTCCTTTTGCTTTTAATCCTGGGAAAGCTGTATCCATCTCCAATGGATGGGACTTACTCAGCACTCAGCATGGCACCATTCGTCCCTTTTATTATAAGGTAAGGTAGATCTCTGGTAGTTTTTCATATGATAGGAGCTCTTTCTAGAATCTTTGTTCCATCCAAACAATCCATACAATCCATACAAATAAATATTTATTTAGATAGCTACATGGAGGCTGGCATATCCTATACGGAATCTGTTTTTAAGGTAACTTTCCAAGGCTTTATACAGTGTAACTTTCAATTCTGTGATGTTTCTGCTGAGAGACTCAGCAGATGTTTTGGCTTTTCCGTATGCCACTCTTGTGGGGATGGGGTGCCTCATAAGGTGGAAGGACTGTGGTGGGTGGGGAAAATAAGCATAATTAGTATCTTGAGAGGAAGTCTTGCTATATTTGTGAAAACTTCAGAGTAGTAGTTTGAGAAAGTTCCATTCCAAATCTTGTTCCTTTATTCAGTCAGTGAAATGAGATCAAGTTGTTTCTATCCAAAATTTTTCTGATTTCTGTTTTAAATTGATATTTATGTTATGTCTACTTGTTCTTGGCTACCGATGTGATGTATCTCTTGGTACTTAATGTTTTTATGGAGTTCTTAGGAATAAATAAAAACCTAAAAAATAACCCCAAAAAACCTGCAGTAAGTTTTCTAACTGCACTGTATTTAGTGATTTAAAATGTTCTTCTGCCATGTTTTATCCAAGAAGCACTTCAGATTCAACAATTAAAACTGTATTTGTTGGTTGCAAAATTAATTAGCTCCATCCTTATGTGACAGTATCACTGCACTGAAGAATGCTTGTTTATTTTTTATTTCTTGATAGAGTATTTCAGCATGATTTCTGATAGGTAATCTTTGGTTATCTTCCAGTTATGTCTTTGGGTTTTGTGTTTGTATTATGACTGCTGTATTTAGCAAAGTCTGTGCCCCAGAAAAAAATAACTCTTGTTCAACAGTGATCACACTTCGTTACCTTTTGTGTCTATTTAAAACTTCTCAGAGGATGTGGGGAGAAAAACTCAACACAATCGTGTCATTAGATGTACATTCTGTTGACCACCATTGGTGACTGTGCTCCTAAAGAGGAGTGGTATGGAAGAGGACACTTTCTACATTTCTACATTGAATTTGGCAATAAAATAAAATTCTAATCTGTTTCAGACAACAAGTTGTATCTGGGTGTACACACATGCATTTCTGTTGGATCACGTAGCAAAAACATTGACATTTTTAATGGGTGCCAGGGATAGTACCAGGGATTCTGCCAAGCAGTGTAACAGTCTATTTATGAGATAGCTCAATATGATATTTCTGACTGTGTTTCCTTATAAAGCTCTTTTGTTCTTGTTCTATGAATAGTATGAATGTTTTCAGTCACTTGCATCAGCTGAAGTGAATACCTGTGATTTACCTGGGAAAGATAAGTATCTTGCTATTTGCCCTTTGATTTCCCTTGTGATTTTCCCTTCAATGGGAGCAGATGAACTAGAATAAAATTATTTCCTTGTCATTTAGTTTTCTTTAGAAGGCAGTAATGAAGATGGTTGTGAGGTAACCACTTAGGATCAAAGAGGCAAAGGCCTTGTTCATCAAGACATTAAGCTGTATGTAGTAACCACTGCTTTGAATTGCTCAATGTCATGTATAACATCTATGTATATACATAATTACATGGTGGCCCAATGCAGTTATATCATTTAATTGCCAGAGTTTACTGAGGCATTTTCAGATTTATCTTGCTGTAACACTGTCAAGGTTAGGTCCTGTGCTTATGTAGTAGAGAGAAAGGAAGGGTTGGTATAAGCCATCGCTGCTTTTCTGACTTTGCAGGGCTCAACTCCAATAAAGTGCATTTGTATGTTGCTCTGGGAGGATGAACAGGACGAACTCAGTTTACAAGAGAGAATGAGCAGTTCTCTGAGCAAAGCTGGGTTTAAGAGGAAGATTTCTAATTAGACTGTTGAGCAGTTTCAGTTAAGCCTGATTGGAATTTTCCATCTAGTGGGAGTAGAGTTGTGGTTGCTTTGACCGTGCTGAGGTAAATTGCACAATATGAGTAGGATTAAATGCCACAAGGACAAATCTCAATCTCCATGCATATGCTTGCTACTACCTTTTGAACCAGAGCATTTGATTACTTCCCTGCAGTTTTATTAAGTTTTCTTTTCCCCTACCCCCTTGCAGATGTTTTATTTGGAAGGGAACACTTTGATTCACAACTTATTACCTCACTTTTTTTTAATCTTTTTTAAGAGCTAGATAGGTCTGTTTTACTGATTACATTCCAAGATGAAGGAATGTACAGAATGTTTTTGATTAACAAGGGAGGTAATTGGGAGGTAATGTTTTAAGTATGAAATGAAAACATAACCTCCCTTTCTCCTGCCCTTACCCCTTTCAAAAACCCGAAATCTCCTCAGAATGATCCAAATTTGAGTTACCTTATGCCCTCTCGTACCACAGTGTTGCCAAAGTGTTTGTTCAGTGCTGAATGTTCTGGACTGGGTCCTCTGAAGGAGTAAATGGATATTGCTATATTGACACTAATTGAAGTCTAGTCCTTTTTAGAATTCTACTTTCTTAATCGTTTAAAGAAAAGCACCTAGCTTTAAAATCATTAAACAAGATAACCTCTTTGTGTTTGTGTCTGTTGCTCCTTAAGTCAAAATCATTTTAATTTTTAGTGAAATTTCCCCTGCAAAAATTCGTAACGTAATTGTGATTTCAAGGCAGTGTTGCAAGTCATTGAGGTAATGTGGAAAACATAAATAGAAATTGAACATCTTCCTCCAAAATTGATGCAGTTATGAAATAGACGCAGCATTCTTGTGGAGAATGTTTTATTTGCATCTTTCTGTAAAATGGTGCAGCTGCTTTCAAAAATGCCTTGACGCTGACTTCAATCAGGAACTGGGGTAGGTGACAGTGAGAAGCACTAGCCCTCTACTGCTGCTTGCTTTCCCTTCCATGCACCACCCCTAAATAGCATGGTATTATTGTTTGTACTTGTGAGCTTGTCATTAACAGAGATAATTACTGTAACACAGTTGATGATGCACACTAATGTGCAAGGAGAGCAAAACTGTATATGATGAGGAAAAATTTTCTGTAGGATGGAGGAAAGATGCTAAGGAGTATTGTTAGCTGCCTTATGGCCAAAAGTCACTCCTAAAACAAGTCTTGATTCCATACGGGTAATAGAGTACTCTAAGTTCTGTTCAGTGTACAAATACACTGAGTTTTGTTGAGTTCTGGTTAAATCATTTTCAGATCTGAGCAGATGTCAATATAGATTAAGAAACATGGTGTTGCAGGTTTTTCTTACAATTTAAAAGCAAAATACGAGTTTCTATTACAGAAGATTATATACAGTCAGTAGAGACTGAGAGGCTCAGTGTGCAAATTATAGATGATAATTTTTAAATTAAATAATAAATTTTAATTTCTACTACATGCTGTTCAGAGATAAAGTGTTCTCAGATACCAACAAGTGTAGAAAGCTGCTTTTAAAATGCTGTTAGTTCTAATAGAAGAATTTTAGTCTCTTACCATTAATTTTGTTTTGTGTTTTTTATTGGCCAAGGGAAATCAGTCTGTCTTGACAAATACTTGCTTGAAATATAAATACCTTCAACTGCACTCTGCTTGTGATAATACAAATGTCTGGTTTCAGTAGTTTTTTGATTAGTAAAATATTTAAGAGCTTTCCTATGTAATCAAGCAGCCTAATGATGTTAAATAGTACTTAATTCTTAAATATGGCTTTCAAATGCTAAATAAACTTAAAAAGTATAGTAATCTAAATATATTATAAGGGCTGGTAGTGACAGGACAAGAGGAAATGATTTTAAACTGGAAGAGGGTAGATTTAGACTGGATATTAGGAATTCTTGACTGTGAGAGTGGTGAGGTACTGGAACAGGCTGCCCAGGGAGGTGAATGCCCTCTCCCTGGGAGCTTTCAAGGCCAGGCTGGATGGGGCTCAGGACGAACTGGTCTAGAGGGAGTTGTCCCTGACTATAGTAGGGGAGTTGGAGCTAGATGATCTTAATGATCCTTTCCAACCCAAACCATTCTATGATTCTGTTCTATGATTATGCTAGCTTTTGTAATTTACTGATTTATCTCTTTCTTTCTTTCTTTCTTACTGAGATAAAAAATGCCACTATGGTGCTACTTTGTCCTTTTTTTTTTTTTTTCCTCTGACCATTCTTTATTCACGTTCACTAATTCCTTGCATATTCCTTAGTCTTCATTGCTGCATTTACTTTACCACAAGTAAGGAAGAGATACTATTGCAGTAGTTCACGTCTTTTAATTTTGAACCCAAATTCAATTGCATAAGCACGCATACATAAAATTACAATCTTAATCTTTTAACCTTTATGTAGTAATATTGCAAATCAACAACCTGTGTGTTTTAACCACTTTGAAAATAGATGTATTAAGTAAGTGAAGACAATCACCTCTTATTTTATCATCTTAGAAAGTACAGTACCTGAATGTAGATTTGTAGGCTCTCAAGGAGTCATAGTTGTTCATTTACATCCTGTTAAAATTGCTGTTTATGTATCTGGTTAAAGGCAGTTTCTTCTATTTTCATGCATGTATAGTTGCACACGTGGATTTAGTATGCATCTTGTATCTGACTTGAAAAGAGTTATGACTTTCTCCAGGCTAAACTGGAGTATCTTGTGGTAAGTGGCCAAGCAGGGTAGCTGAGTGATTGTGCTAGTGTGCTTCTTCTATCTCTCTCCTCACTTTTTTTTGTTTGTTTGTGATACGGCACCATTAGGAGAATTAATGTTAAAACTTGCCTATTTTGAGTTGTTACTGTGAACTGAAAATCTTATCAGTGGTATGATGGGGAAAGTACTTGTGTGGGAATGTGTTTTTATGTTAGATGAAAATTATTACATGTGGTTTTTGTAACTTTGCTGTATTAAAATAGCTGCTCTTGATTAAGATGTTTGTAAAAGCATCTCCTTTGGTTTCCATATCAAATGCACATTTTCTTGTCTTTGCTCTATTTTTAACTTATATATATATATAAAGTGTATTGTCTGTTCAGCATAACTGCTTAGTGTTGTTATTGTCTGGGCTAAT
The DNA here is from genome assembly GCA_013399175.1 of Odontophorus gujanensis. Classification (NCBI taxonomy): domain Eukaryota; kingdom Metazoa; phylum Chordata; class Aves; order Galliformes; family Odontophoridae; genus Odontophorus; species Odontophorus gujanensis. The sequence goes on along the minus strand of VXAB01003225.1, from coordinate 90,416 downwards.
TTATTACTTGGAATCTCTGTGATATTCAGGGCAGGCATTGATCCATTGGAATGCTCTGTCCTTGCTGGGAGATGCTTATGAGTGCAGCTTGTCAAGGCTGATATCCTTTTCAATGTAAACAAGGTCTCCAAAATAGGTGATCTTACATACAAATATAAAAATGAGCAATATGTGCCTCTAAAGCATATGATGTTCTTTGTATTCTTGTTGTTTCATACATTGTTCTGTAGTATTGAATCTGTATTGTGAAAGTAGTTTGTAGCTTTGAATTCTTTGTGGAAAAAGTTTTTAAGTCATAGAAATGCCTTCAGGCCTGAAGAGAAGTACCACTGATAAAGAATGCTTAAGTGAAATTATCAAAATGACTTTTGTTAGAAAAGATTGTATAGTTGAATTCCCCTGTCATGCTTCCACTCTCCCTTTTTTTCCTGTTTAGTTTTATTTTAAGCTGTTAGTGTGAACAAAAATGAAGGAGAGAGTATTGCTTGTGATCTACAATGGAACTTTGGTATGTTTGGGGTTTAACAGAGAAAGAGAAATGTATTTCCCCTCTGAATGCAATTCTTTTCTGAGCAGTTAAAATGGTCTCGAATCCTTCGTTTCTGGTTAATATTCTCTCTGTGTATCACTAATTACACACTGACTGATTCTGATCTGTACTTCTCAGTTTGCCACAAGCATTTATTGTGGATTATTTGCAGATAATGTGCAGATTTTCAGACTATTTATTTTTTAGAATTTTTAAATATCAAATGATAAATAGTTGAGCATTTTTTCACTTTGATTAAGCTCAAATTGTAGTGACAGAGAAGACTCTGAAGTGCCTGATTGGCAATAGGGTGCTCAAGATTTCTAATCAGCCAAAAGTGAATGTATAATTTACATGTTTTGCTGTAATCTATGACCTCTTCTCTTAAAGTGTGGGCAAATCCTTTTATTATTTTCATGGATCTGATAAGAAATTTTCAAAATTGCTGCTCTTATATTCTTATTTACAATCAATTGAATCGTTCAAAATATTCACAAGGTGCTGATCTTTTATTTATACATCCATCTTCCCTTTCGTAGTTTAAAATAGTGATACAGTCATTAAGATTCATAATCGTTCTGTCTCTCTTCTTTTTATTTCCTCTACTTTGTTACTATGTATTTCTTTGGATTACTCAGCAAGTATGAAGTTTCATAATAACTTCTCACGAATTAACAAATTTGAAATACAATTTTTATTGGGAGACATTGCAAAAAAATTGCTCTGACATCAGGAGAATACAGCAAAAAGTTAAGTAAACCTACACTGAATTTAACTTCCTGAGGACAGTGTTTTAAGATTTCTTGATGGGAATGCAAGAGATGTCACTTAAATTAAAATTTCATGGTGTTCTACAGCAAATCTTGATTTGAAGCAGATCTGTTTTTCTTGGTCTGAAGTTTACGTGCAGTGTAAGTAACTATTTACTTATGTGCATGTTTTAGAGATCCTACTTTATTGGCTGACTGAACCACAGCACTTCAAATTTTTGTTGTTGATTCAGCTTGATATGAGTTGACTTCCTTTTACAATAACCTTGGTTGTAATCTTGGTGACAGGATGAGACAAATGCATATGATTTCCTCCCAGAAGGCACCTGACAGCACATACTAAGATGCTGTATCAAAACTCCAATTATTCTCTTGGATTTTTTTTTTTGTTCTTAATTTTGGATTAAATCATAAGAGATTATCTTTTGACCAATTACAGTGTAGGTTTCCACAGTTAAATTAAGTACTTTGGAAATTTTAATTGCTAGGGTGCAACAAATGTGTGATAAGATGGAAAACTGATGTGTTTCCTTAAAGGAGAAACTAAATCAAAGCAATCCATAAATATATTCAGGCATGTATATAGCAGAATACTTATTGTATTCCAGGAAATCTTGTTCTCATATGAATGAGTATGTACTGCCCTGCTGATTTTTCAAGATATTTTAATTGTGTGGAAACTCGAGTGTCTTTTTAATACTTCTTTTTGCACTTCTCTTTGCTTGGAAAGTTGTAATACTACTTTTGAAAGTTACTGCATTTACTCTTTTGAGAATCTTTCAGTGAAGGTGGGGTAGCTGGTGTGATTGGCATGATCTGAGGCTCCTTCTGCAAAACGTTGCTGTCTTTCATGTTCATTCCTACTTGTGATTTCATCCTGTTTTCATGGCTGCACTTCCCGATTCCCTCTTCCAACACTTTGTGAAGACAGTGTATGTGAATATATTTCAGCTGAGAACAAGACTGTGATGCTGTGATACTGTCTGTGTGACTGTAGGAATGACTTCTTGTGTCATTAACTAATAGTGAATTAATAAGTATTGAACCATTCTGTGAGCAGATCACTGTGACTATACCCGATAAATGTGGAAATAATGTTTTTGTCCTTGCTCATCCTTCACCTAACAACTGTAGGTATTAATATAATGGCTGTATCTTTTTCAGCTACGCTTGAGATTTTCCAAATGATTTCTACTCATTTGTTTCTGTCATACTCATGTTAAAGGCAGTCCTTACTTGCTTTGTTGATTTGCTTAGCATGAAGTCTGTTGAGAGGGAGTAGTAAGAAAGGGAGATAAAGAAACACATAGGAAACATCTGCAAGTTTTTATTATTAAAAAAAGCATGAAGGTACATTTCTTTGCAGCTAGTTTTTTGTTGTTCATAACCAGAGCAATAAATTAGACACTTTGAAGTCTGCAGAGGAGTGCAGAATCCTTCTGTGCCTTATGAGAGTTGCTCATATAAATTATGTCAGTCAGCAGCTTAGTTCCAGATCTGAGTGTTAACACTGGACAGGAGCAGTGGAAATCCACTGAATCAACAGTTACACAAAGTGAAAACTGGTCAGATTTATTGGCTTTTTGTTCTTGATTATGAACTGTTTGAAGTAAACAAGTTTACATCTAAAACCTCATTCACCTGGATAAACCATGCTGAATTTAAAGTGGAATACTACTTCAGCAGTTGTTAATACCACTGAGGATTTAGTAGATACTTCCCTAAGGATCCTGCAAGTTTTCTTTGCTTGCTACTTTGAGTTATAAAATTTGACTGATGTGTTACATTTTTCTACATATGATAACATTTTAGCTATTTCTTAGTCTTGAAAATTTACTTATATATCAACTGCATGTAAATAAAGTCACCTGCAGAAAATACTTTTTATTTCTCCCACTTATTTTTCAAATCGAAGCAAATTATGTAGTTTCAAACAAAATTATGTAGGTGTACATGCACATGCAAGGCTCTGTGGCTGATGTTTTGTTTGCAGGAATGGTGAGAACCAGATTTAAACTGTGGGGTTGGCAGGAGGTGGAGTGGGCCACAATGAGGCTACTTTTCCATTCTGCCACTACTGTGGGGTGTACCTGCCACCCCACAAGTGATGACACTGCTCAATGTTAAGTTGTAAACTGGATCTTTAAGACTGATTTAACCAGAAACTACTGCATTGGGTTTAATCTGTTGCCTTGTTTTACCTGGTTATTTTAGATCGTCTGTAAGTGGAATTCAGCCAAAAATCAGAGCTACTCATTCTTAATCTAGGATGTTGTTGCATACTGTGGAGGAAAAAAAAAAAAAAAGTGTGTTTATCTTGACATTCTTCTGGCAAACTTCTTATATGATTGAGGAGTGAAGCCAAATGCCTCCAAAGCATGAGACAAGCACAGATCAGATGCTTTCAGGAGATCCAGAAGTTCAGGGATGGGTGACCTGGCATGATATCTTGCATTTGTTGTCGAAAAGGAGGAGTGCTTTTGAAATTGTTATCTGTAATGTTTTTCATTCTCCCAAGAAACAATTTTTAGAATTTTAGGGGAAATAAAAAAGAGAAAAGAAACAGCAAGAGTGTTAACTCCTCTCAGATTTGAGAAGCTATTTGCCATTGTGCAATGTTGTCTTTGTGTTCTCATGTATGTTTCCATAAATCAGATGCTTTACTCTTCTTAAACTTTACAATGCTTTCGTTGCTTAGTAGTGACGTTGTAGGACTGCTCTTCTGGGGCTTTCCACAAGTATGTAGGTTCAGAATCATACAATCATTAAGGTTAGAAAGACCACTAAGATCATCTAGTCCAACCATCAGCCCTTTCCTGTGACTGCTCTAAACCATGTCACTTAGTGGTACATCTATCTTTCTCTTGTAAACTTCCGCCTTCCTGGGCAGCTCTTCCAGTACCTCACCCCTCTTTCTGAGAAGAAATCTTTCCTAATATCCAACCTGATGCAACCAATGCTGCAAACTACTGCATTCTCACTATTAAGCAGTGAGAACTTACAGCAGGTGCATAGCACAGCAGCTGGATGATGATTGGGTTGCCCTTCAGGCAAGCAGAAGCTGCAGGTTTGCATTTTCCTTGGGCACAGAAAGTTGTAGAACCAGGACTGCTATGTCTTGAGCCAGTTCTCCTCCTGCTAGGCAACAAGGGGTTTGCTTGGGGGGAGGAGGATGAGTAGATGGAGGTCACTACCTTCTAATTGAGGATCCTCAAGGTGCAATACCTAACTTACATTGAGGGTCCTAGCTGGACTTCTTTGTGTGGTCTGCGAACACTTGTCTGCTGAGGTTGTTTGGTTTGTTTATTTTCTTCTGTTTTTAGAGAGCCCTTTGGGGCAGGAAGAGAAGTAAATCTAGTGGTTTTGCGTTAAGCTTCTGCTTTATTCATATGCAGTATAAACACTGTCTTTATGGACCTGGTATTTTGGTAGCTGAGAAAATGTGAAATTACTTCCTTTATTCTGAATATGCAGCAGTCACTTTTATTTCCATAATAGATTTGATAACATAACAATCTGGAACAAAATTCAATATGTAAAATACTGTATGTCCATACATGCATAATGCATGCGTGGTAGGTCTGTTGGTTTTTACAAGAAAGGAAAATTAAAATTAGTTTTCTTAAAAATTGTTCTCAACTCCATGTTTTACTACAAAGAGGAAAAACTACACAGCTCCATTTTCATTTGTTATGCTGCATTCAAGGACAAAACCACCTCTGAATATGTAGTTTTGGAAAGTACCCTTGCACAAGTTAGAGGAAACCCTGGCATTTTCCCCATTTTCCACCCTTCCTTCTGAAGAGTTGTCACATTCCTTGGGAAAAAATAATTTGTGAAAGGTCGTGAACAAAATAAAGAACATTCTTAAGTTTACTGTTACAGCTAATTAAATGCTCTATGCCCATTGCAATAACAGTGTTGCTTGTGTTTGGAAAGAACATCTGTATGTGAGAATTACGTGGTTAAGGAAACATGGTATAGCACAAATAAAGGAGAAGCTGTAGACAAACCACTTTTCAGGTTTATTTTCACTCTGTAATGGAATTAAGATGTTTTTGTTTAATGATACTGAATTTATTTTTACGAAGGGCTAAGATGGCTTCTTACATCTGTCAATACAGGATTAAAACTTTTCCATGTGGAGCAGTCTCCAGTTGTGACTGCTCTGTTTTCATGTCCTTTGTGAAGAGCCTACTCTTTGCATTTCCTTTTCAAAGATGATCTTCCTGAAAGTTAATCCCCAAGGGAAGAGATGGGAGGGCAAAGCATAGAGTGTGCTACTGTAGTATGGGGATGAGAATTCCAGCACAGAACATAGCTCAGTACTTCCTTGAAGCAGGATTTGTGTGTTTCAGGCTCTACTATGGCTTATGTTTCTAGGCAAGTAGTCCTTCACTACTACCAAGAAAATCTGAAATTGGTTTGTGAATAGATATGTCATGTATTATCCTTTGTTTTATATTCTGTGGCTTTTAGCCACAACAGTGGATTGTGTCTGGATGACAAAAAATCATGTATTTCTCTTTTTTTCTAGATGTGGGCAGTCTCCTGTGTACCGTTCACGTGAGATGTCAGGTCGGGCCCTTGTTCCATTTGTTATGATAAATGAAGTACCACATACAGTACTGTCACTGCTGAAGGGGCTTCCAGATTCTACCAGTCTGTGCATACGACAGAATAACATTCACGGGACACTTCTTCAAGTAAGTTTCTTATTGTACTTTTTAGGTGGGTTCTTTTTTGGTCGTACTTGTCGGATAACATGCAATGAGTTGTACTGAGTGCTCAAACATATTTAAATGTTTTAAAATTGATTCTCACAAACAGTAAACGTGGAATGCAAATTTCAACAGTTATTAGAAGACTGCAAGTTGTAAATATCAACACGTTTCATGTAAAGATTTGTCTCTGGAGATTACAGTGCTTTGAGAGCAAATATCTTTATCTAAACATATCTATAGAGAGATCTGTGTGACTCACCCAGAATCACAGAGCAGATCTACAGCAGAGCTGAACTCCAAGTACCAGTGGTATTGTAGATATTGAGACTTGCTACTTACCTACATGTTTACTTATTACTTGATTTGCTGTTCCTGCCTCACCATCAACTTCCTGTCACTTTGCTGTGCAAGATGTGATAAGCTTTGTATTGTATTCTGCTGTAAACACTGGAGAACAGCTCACTATCAGTTGGGAATCAGAAATTTCTTCATTCCCCATCATTCTTTTGGTTTATGGCAGTCTGTTCAGTGTGTTTGATTTTCAAGCTATCAGAGTAATAAGTTATCCATTTTTATTGTCTGTTTTTCACAAGCAGCTCTCCAACAAAGACGTATTATATATGTTCAGCTCTATTGGTCTGCTTTAGTTGGCAGTCTGTCTTGGTACACATTCCCATTGTAACGTGTGGTGATCTGTGAGTTATTTTTTAAAAGCTTTTCCAGCATTTGATTTCCCTTTCACAGGCAACCTGTGGTAAGGAAATTAATATAGTCCCAGCCATTACTGCCAACTTTACTTGTATTCCAACATGTTTATTATCAGCTTATTTCTAACATATATTAACTGACTTAATAATTTGTTCAGTGTTTTTGTCCTTTTGCTACTTCAGACAGGCGTTTTGATGCCTGTGAAAGTAGCTGGATTGGGATCACAGGGGTTCATCATCAAATTTGCATTTGGTAGAAAATAGGTAAGAGAGAAGGTCATCCCAGTGTGTGGGATGATTCTGTCCAGTCTTTCCTGATGTGGATGTCAGTCCAGCAGCTGTATAGGAGGGAGGGGATTATCAGCATCGGCCACCTGTATGTCACAAAACTGGGGTCCTTCTGAAAGTGTTAGGAAAAGAGGCTGTTCCAACAGAGGTGAAAGTGTTTTGTCAATGTGCAAAATGATTATAACCCTTGTAATGAGGGCATTGTCTGACTGTTGTGTATAAAGCCACTGCTGCCTTTTTAGTGACCCAGTAAAAAAAAATAATAATGGGGCATTGGTTCTGAAGCTGTCCAAAGGTTGATTTTTTTTTTTTTTCTAAGCAAGTGTTGCTAACAAGATTGGGTTTTCTTTTTCATCCCTGTGAGGCAGAAGGTATTCTCAGAGAGCATGACTTTTTGGTCAGTATTGAACAGTTGCTAGGAACTAGTACTACAGTGGTGACATAACAGAGTGGACATCACAGAGATGATCCAAGGGTTCATTTCTCCTGTGAAGCATTTCTCCTGTGAAGAGGCTGAAGGAACTGGATGTGTTCAACCTAGAAAAGAGAAGGCTGCAGGTCAAGTGCATTGCAGCCTTTCAGTATTTAAAGGGAGCTTATAAACTTGAGGTTCAAACCAAAAAACTCAGCTTTTTGCAAGGGTAGATAGTGATAGGACAAGGGTTAATGGTTTTAAACTAAAGGGAGGAAGATCTAAATTAGATGTCAGTGGAAGTTTTTTTTACTGAGGGAGTGGTGAGGTCCTGGAGCAAGCTGCCTACATTGTGGATGCCCTGTCCCTGAAGGTGTTTTAAGGCCAGGCTGGATGGGCCCTGGGCAAGGGCCTAGTATGTGATCTAGTGGCTGGCAACCCTGCCTATGGCAGGGGAGATGGAACTTGATGATCCTTGAGGTCTCTTCCAACCCAAGCTATACTATGATTCTATTAATCTGTGAATTTTTACTGCACTGGGGAAAGCCCAGTGCTGTCAGAGTACGATATTCTTTGAAAATTGACAGTTGATAATGATCCAGTCATGTTTGATCTCTCACATGTGTCTTGGGCTTTGCTATTATGATTTGTGAATCAAGGTTGCTCAGAGTCTTTGTTTAACACTTAACAGGATGTAGTTTATGACTGAACTGATGAACTAACTTGCTAGTTAAAAGTAAGAAATATTCAGAAGAAATGATGAAACATGATAGATGCAAAAAGGAAGAGTTCTTTTTTATGTTGTATTTGTAAAACTCTGATAACACACAGTTCAGTGCATAGTTATTGTGCACCTGCTGTAAACCAGAGTACAAAGCAAAATGCTCTGACTTTCAGGGGTTCTTGGGTGCATGGTTTTAGTTTCCTTTTTATCACTCTGAAGTGGAACTTGCAAAGTCTTACTGAATGGAAAACTGTGTTACAGGATTGCTTGCTCAAGCACTGTTTCTCTGAAGTCTTACTTAAATAGAGCTTAAGGCAATAATCTGACTGTGTTTAAGACTGTACTGCATTTCCATGACATGACAGAGAATTTATCTTCTCCTCTGATATGGAAATCCTTTTGAAAATGAGTGATGTCTGTACAATACTCAATAAGATTTAGACTTTTTCCAGTAATACAGACCAATATATGAAAATAGAATTCAGTTAATTTAATTTAGTTTCTTCAGTCATGTTAGCCAGAAGCTGACGTAAATTCAGTGCCTGATCTTTCTTTCAGTGTTCATCTGCTGTCAAGTCTTGAGCAGAAAAGTTAGAATTGCTCAAACTTAAAGCTTATGTGGCAGTGCCAAATGTAATAGATCATGAAGGTATATTACAGTTATGTGTCAGTGTTATGTAATTGCTTCATCTGTTGCAAGCCAAATGTTCATTTATAGAAAAATCGTTCAAAAAAATTTCAGAATGCAGTGCTTGTCCAAACATGGTCTGTTTTTCAAAATGTTGAGATTGACGAGGATTTTTCTTGACAGTAATGTGTTGTGTTAAACTTCAGTCCTTTGCGTTATGTGAAAACACGGCTTTTGGTCCTTAGTATGAGAACTATGTACAAATATAAATGTGTGAGGATAAAATAATCCAATGGTCTTTATGCTTTATGTAAGAATTTTTGTTAAGAAAGTTGGAGAAATACTGTTGTTCTGTAGCTCTTACAAAACTGATATTTTGCAAGGAGTAGATCTTCATTTAAAGTAAATATGTCAAGACAAAGAAAAATCCCTTCTCTGCTTTGTGTTTCTTCTGAGAATGCAGTTTCTAATTCTCTGTTACCCATACAGTCACAGGGACAGGGGAGAGACTTAGGTTTGTAATTCACAAGAAAATGTGGAAATCCTGTGTTGGCCTTTCTTAATGATTAACTATTTCTGGGTTCATTTTAAGTGGTTTTTTTTTTTTTTGCCAGATCAGTTGGATGGAGGAGTTAATCCCAGAGCTTTTTGTAGAAACCCCTTTATGTTTGTGAAAGTTTTCTGCCTTTAGACAGTTTCCAAGGATCTTTTAGTAGTCAGGAAGATTGTGAGGCATCCTTACCAGCAGATCCATGTAGAGGGCAGAGTCTGCTCTCCTGAAGCTCAGGGCTGTGATCTTGCCTTTTGCCTGCCTTCTTTCTCTTGTGCTCTTGAACACCACCATGCCATGGCTCTCCTATGTTCGTAGACCTAAACTCTGTTAGCAAAACAGAATAGTAGCAGTAAAACCAAGGCTTTCAGTCACAGTTCTATGCTCATTAATTTCCAGAAATTGTTCTCACATTTGTGCATTGAACAAATCTGTACATACCCTTACAAACTCTTTATATTGAGAGTAATTCATAAGACTACTGTAATTAATCATGGAATAGATGTAATTACTGTTAAGGTTTCTTTCTTTTTTGTGTGAAATAATTCACTCATCAGCTGGATCGTCATCTTGCATGTTAGCAGTTTAATCTACTTTACATTTACTTTGGCAAACCTACAGTGATGTATTTTTAGAATACACAGCTTTAGATAAATTAAGATTATTACAAGAGATATTGTTTTCTTTTAAATTCTCCCTATATATTGCTTTGGATGCTTCTAAAATGTTGGCAGTGTTGACCTGCTTCCTGCCAGTGTTGTGTGCAGTTATACCTACACGTTGACAGTGTAGGTATAGCTTGACCCTATACTAAATAGTAGAGAATGTTTTTGCTTTTTTTGTCACTGTCCCATTCATTATGCAGTCCCTTCCTTTTTATTTCCTTTGAAAACAGCAGACACATCATAAGAAAGGAGGATTCAGTGATTCCTCCCTTGCCGTTTGTTCCTTCTATATGAAGAGAGGGAACTGCACTACATGGTTTAAATGTGTGTGCTGCTTCCATTCACTGTCTCCATTAGGAGATGAATTCTAGTGGCCAAGATCCAGCTTCTCATAGAAGCTCCTTGTGGGTTGTGCAGTTGCAAATATCATTATGAGGAGCAGTTTCTGAGTGGAAGCTGCTTTGTTCATGAATATTCTTTACATACTTGGTATTGACATCACAGGAGGAGAACAATCTCTCCTCCTATTTGGGAGGTTCATGTGACTTGTTTTTAAAAGAAAATATTTAAGACCCAACCACCAAAACTTCATGAAGACAAAAATGGAAATTTCTGTTGTAGGTTTCAGTGTCATCAATTAGTACTCAGATACTCTTCAGAAACATTCAGATTTTATCAATGCATCCATTTTTTTGAAATTATTTTTATTTTTTACTCAGTTTTGTTTGTCATGGGAATGTAAAGTCCTCTTGAGGTTTTGAATATGTTTTATTTTGTTTGTTTCTTTTGCATTTCATTAAGCCAGTAGCGCTGTTGCATTTTTCCCAGCTCTAAAGAACAGACTGAATCACATCAGCTTAGTCAGATGCACGTGACAAAAATTAGACTTTGTAAGGGAATGAGAATTTCGTAACTCTTTACCATTAATTGAAGATTAAGTTTCCCACTACTTTCAGTAGTAAAACAGATCAGCAGTTACTATTCTTCAATTTATAGCGGCATCATACAGAATTTGAAAATACTGTACAATGAAAAAATGTAGAACCTTTATATATTAAAGAGAAAAAAAAGTGTGATTATAAGGCAGGTTTATCTGCTGACTCTACAGGGCTTTTGTTTTTGTCTTCGTAGAGTTACTGATTATGGCAAGATTTCGTGATGGTGGAACTTTAAGTTATCTGTTTCCACTTTTTGGATTTGATGATTTTTGAATAATAAGAAAGATGGAAGAAATGGTTTTAAGGATGGTTGATGAATCACTAAAGCAGCATGAATAAAGGCAGAGAACAGCCTTACTAGGCCCCACAGATGTGTGCTTGAATCAGTGCTCCACTTCTGTCAACTGATGGACTGTTAGCACAAACCCAGGAAAAACTGTAAGACAGACCAAGCAGTTAGAAAAACATGAGTGGACTGTCTTAGCTTAGAGCACTCTTGAGCCAGAGATGTATGGATGTGACTTTGAAGAGAAAAATGAAGTTCATGATTATGCTGCTGAAAATAGCCAGTTTATGATGAAAACATCCATAAGTTAGGTAATTATCCAGAACAAGTACCAAGACAGATTGTTGTCGATGGAAATGGAACCCGCTGATGAATGTGAATGTCTTTTTACCTCCTTTGAGAGGAGGAGGATATCAATTAAAATTGCTACAAAGAAAGGTCAAGCTTCAGGTATCCGAGATTGCTATCAGTCTTACATTTTATGACTTTAATACTTGGACACTTACTCAGAGGAATAAAGACAATTAAAATAAATATGAGCTTTTGAAAATAAAGCAGAGAGGAATGGTGCATGAAGAAGAGCTAGCAAGCAATCGTAAGAGTTTTATTACAGGACTGAATAGGTAATAAAACCCTACAGATTCCAGTGGCTAGGGTGTGCGATTATGATAACAGAATACAAATTACACAAATATATTTTGAAAGTCATTCTTGAATGTAGGTTTTTGTGGCTCAGTGAAAGAGAGAGATATACTATACTATCTAGTAGTTAGCTTGATGTAAAATCCTTGACGTAAATTACCAACAGGAGTGTCAGTTCTATTCTGTTTTGTTTTGTTTTTCTATTTTGTTTTGAGCGAAGGATCACTAGGGTCTAAGGGAATGAATGGGGAAATAGCATTGTTCATCTGGCTATATTCAGTAGCCCAGAAACATTAGCTATGGTGAATTACTTTTTACTTAGTTTGATAATAATGTTTGAAGTATAGCAGTTCAACATATGCTTATAAAAATTTAATGTAGTAAACAAATGTTACATTATCTGCTGATCAGAGAAATAAACCTGCTATAATTAAATGTTTTCCAGTGAAACTTCCTTCCAGCTGTTTCTTCTCTAAGGTCATTTTTTAGTGTTCAAGATAAGCCTTACTTTCAAGATTAGAACAAAGAGAAAAGAAATACTGACGTCAAGTTGAAAGTGTATTCACTGATGTAGCTGGCAGTTACTGAACAGTTGTCTCATTTCTTCATGTTGTAAATTCATATTAACTGTTGTACTTAGGGGATACGCTGATATAGGGAGGCAGTGAGGGTTTGAGAACAGTATTTGTGTTTTCTATTTCTACCTACCTGTATTTTCTGAATGCAACAGAAATGCAGATAAGTTGCGAGAATGGGAGCAGACATTTTGTGGGAGAAAATCACAGGTGAAATTTTGCCAGAAGTTTTCTTACAGCTGCGTTTTTTTATTGAGCTTCTGTGGTACTGCTGATTAACAAGGCAGACCTGCTAGTGGGATGTAACTTTGAAGTTGCTTTAACTGTAATTAGCAATGCTCCCAAATATTGTTCTTCTAATTTCCTAAGACATGGCACTGGTTTTCAAAAAGGACATAGATATACATAGATTCCACAACTCCAGTAAGTCTTCTCGTTCAGTTTCCGAGTGGTTATTGAATTCCCTACAACAACTCAGTACTTGCAGAAATGCTATTGTTTTAAAACTTGCGTTTACATATTTCAAAAAAAAAAAAAACACAAAAAAAAGGAAAAAAAAAAGACTTTAAGAACTTTAACAGAACTTTAAAAAAGAAGCGTTGTCTTAGTGCAAAACAGGTAATGCTCATGAGTTAGTAAAAGGTTTTTTACTAAAAGCTTCTTTTTTTTCCACTAAAAAGCTGCTACTACTTATGCTAAGGGTAGTCTGTGTTGTGCAGGTAATGGTATGACAGTTGCCCACCCTGTAAAGCTGAGTGGTGCCACTTTTCTGTGAATCCAAGCTCCTGCAACTTGTACCACCAACAGCCCAGCACAGAGGCTGCAGGGTGGGTGTGTGCAGCTGCTCAGTGGACAACATCTGGTGTTCAGTTACAGCTGCAAAGCATCACCAGTCCTGTGGCTTTGTCTCACATAAATGTGCAATGACTGAAACTGTTAAATACTAATGTGGCTACATAGAAAAACCTTTATTAGGTGTTAAGATTAAATTCAAGGAAAGAGAAATTCTTCTATAGGTATGGTTTTACAATGGATTGACTATTTTCTCTTTAGACAGTGATGTTAGAAAAGAATATTGTTGGCACAATATACTGCTTACTACTACTTGAGGCACTGGATGCTTAACATGATTTAGACCTTCCAGAACAGCAGTTAAACTCCTGTGAAATCTAAATTTTTTTTGTAAGTGTTCAATTCTGTGCTGAAGTACATATTTCTCACACCTGTTTTGTATTATGAATCTTTAAGTATCCCTCATGAGTAGTCAGGAGAGCAATGCTATTACTCTGTCACAGACAGAGGATGTTTTTACAGTTGGGAAGGGAAAAGTTGAAACTTGTAAAGTGTACTGAAGATATAATATTCTTCTAAGTGGTGCAGTGGATTAATTTAGTACTACACAGAGTTCATTTTTCATCTCCAAAAACATGTTTTCAGTCCCACCCGCATAGGATTTTTTTTCTCTTCCTTTTGATCTAGAAACCGTGTCTTTAAAACTTCCAGAGCCAAAAGAAAGATAATTCTGAATATACTTCCTGATATCCTTTTAAAAAATACCCATCCATTTTAAGTTCTGACTGCTTGAGCATGTATAAAAATATTTATGAACAGTGAGGACTTTTTCTTCATACAACATGCAGTGTTTTCAGAAGTTTGGATTATAATGAGAAATGTGGGAAGGGGCCTCTCAGGGACTTAGAAGCTTCCTTAGCCTCTTAGCAAAGCAGATGATACACTCCACAAAAGGCTAAAGCTGACAAATTGTTGTTTGAAAGAGCTAAGAATAACCTATATGAAGGCCGGGATGCAAGGATCTCGGATACTGGAACAGAAAGATTAAAGAAAGTGTAAAGGAAAAACCTGGAAATCTAAGACAATGAAAGAGAGTAAATGCAAAACCAGATTAAGGGACTTTCCAAGATCTGAAATTCTGTTTCATGGCTTCCATGAGTCTAATTAGAATCCTTTCGATGAAGAAAGGACACTTTTCCTTTATTAACCTAATATAAAGCATGCGACTTGTTTTTCTTTCTGATTTCTGATTGTGTTCTAGGAAATTCTTGCAGTAGTGTAATTTATCTTTTTCTGTTGTTGTTTTATGAAGTGTTGTAGTGCATCTCATTTTGGAAGGAGTTACTGTGGTGCTAGAATTTTCTCAGAACAGCTCTCGCATCACTGTTTTATTTCAAAGCCTTTCTTTCACTCAGGCTCTGAATCAGAACTGACAGCCAACTCTGGATGTTGGTTTTGTTTCTCTGATGTTGTTTATTCATGGGCTGAAGAGAAGAATGGGAAATGGCTATCCAGGCTGAGGAAGGATTGTACAGAAATTTGACTGACATAAAGAAACTGCATGGGACAAAGTTTATGTGGGGGCAGGATGAACAAGAAGCTGTGTTACACTTACGTCTGGTGGAGTTTGATGGAAGGCAGTTCTTATTGTTAGGATCAGTCTGTATGCTTAGCTCTTAGGTCAGGGGCTATGGGGAACAATGCTCTATTGAAAGAAAATTTGTTTTCCACTGTCTAGTGCAGTATGCTTCCAGTTTTGTAGCATTGCTGACAAAATATCAGAAAGTACTGAGTTGTATCACCAGAAACATGGCATCCAGTGGAACTGCAGGCAGTGGATAGTCTTGAAGAACCCCTGAAGTATTCCAGAAAGCATTTGTTAGAGCCTCAAAACTGCCTAGGTGTGGCTTAACAACAGAAGAGGGTAAGGGCAGTGCCAAGAGAGTGATAGGGATGCTTCTAAATTTATTACCTGTCAAGATCCCTCCTCTTCCCTGCTCCTTCCCTCACAGAGTGTTCCAGTCATCTCAGGATCATCGGGGCTGCCTTGATGTTACCAAGTGTGGAAACCTCCCACAGGGCTTCAAGCAGGCAAAGAATGAGGGAAGCCCCTGAAGGCAGGATAAGCAGGTGCTTCTATTCTGTCCTCCCTCATTCCTTCACAGGCTTGCACCTATGTTATCTTTCCCTGTTTCCCCTGGCACCACCACTCTGAAATCCCTCCCACCTACTCGTTTCAGGTGCTTGCTTTTCCATTTCTCTATTGTGAACTAAATCCTCTCTTTAAAAGTAGCTGTTGTCCTGTTAGGCTGTTGCTTACAACAGTAGGGTTGTTACTCTGCTGGCAGAGATGTATGCCGAGTTTATCTCTGTTTGCAGTTGTATTAAAAAGTGTGTAATTCAGATTCAGTTGTTTTCATATGAAGAGTGAATGTTCATTAACTGTGTTTTTGGCTGTAGATCATTCTAGCTTGATGTAGTTCATTCTGGCCTGTGATGAGTTGGGTTTTTTGGCTTGTGTTTGTTTGTTTGTGGGACAGTAAGCTATGGTTGCTGATTTTATTCTCAAATACCCATAGTTATTTCCATAGATTCAGACAGGTCTTTGTGAGAGGTGGTTGTTGTGAAAGGTGTTTATACCTTGGAAATCACCTTTTTCCTTTTTTTGATGGAAATGCATCACCAGTAAGATCAGAATATCTGCTTTATTACTAGAAATCGTGTGAGAATTTAGTGCTTAAATATTTATGACCTAAATTAAAGTTGTTGAGCATTTATAGTTGATTTGGAGTTTGATTCCTATATATTTTAAATTTCTTAGCACCTTTTCTTCCTTTCCAGTCTAAAAGGGTGTATTTGCTTAGCTTTGTAATATTCTTCAAGGAAAATAATACTTTATGGTAGCAAAAGCCAACTCAAAACTTCTTTAATTCCCTGCAAAGCACTCTTAAAGCAAACAAAATGCCTACTGTGTAGACATCCCACATTTGTAAATTGCAGGAAGTCTTTCAGTTGTTTCTGTCTTGTCTCTACTGTAGATCAGTCACAATTGATGACTAGACCAAGAAGCTGTAAAGAGACTAATTACTTTTTTTCAAAGAAAATATAAATTTAGCTGTTCTTGAATGTGTTAGACTTCCACATTTGTTTAATTATTATGTCATGTAGTGCCATAAGAAATTCCAGCTAGAACTTTTGCTCTTTGAAGCAGAGGCATTTTTGAATGTTAATCAACTTAACATATGATTAAGAAATTGTAGATCGTACAGTCAGCATCTTAAGTGAAACTTCTTATGTACTTAAATGTTTCTTAGTTCATATTGATACAAAATTAACTGATGCAATCAGGGAAATGAGTGTCATTGTGATGCTGTCCCTTCTACTGAGTACTACCCACTCTACCCCCAAAAAAAAACCTTAGGAAGATGTAGAGGTGCATGTAGTAACGTCTGAAAGGCTTCACATATACATGTTGCCAAATAGTTGTTGTTATTTCCTGATATAACGTCTAATAAAACACATATGCTGTATGCCTGTATCCTGTGTTGCAACAATAAGCTGCATCTTATAGATAGTCTTGAAGTGTTTCAGAAGGACAGATCTTTGGGTAGATCAACAGGAGAATGGTTGAGCAGGCAGGATTTCAAACTTCTGTGATGGCACTAGTTATTGCCGTATTAAAATAGTAACCTTGAGAAGAAGAAAATGCCTAAAGTGCTTCCAGTGTCGTAATACCTTTTTGTCTTTGGTTTTCTGATTTGATCACTTACACATCTGGATCACAATATGACAAGCAACTATTTCAAAATGAATCAAATTGAAGAAGATTATAGAGATATTATAAAATGATGATGTAATACTCTTGCAGCTGTACTTATCTATCCTGGAACATCTCACTCTGTTATACGTGTAAAAATGATAGCACAGCATCAGGTGGATTGTACTGCTGGAAGTGAAAGAAAAAGGTTATAAAAGCCAAAATCATTATATGTTTAACTAGTTTGAAAATAAATAAAGTGTGGGATCTTAGCACTTATTGATTACTGGTGAGGAAAAAAGCGGTCTGTAAATTTGTACTGTGTTCAGCAATAGACGTATAATGCTGTTTTGACTGAAACTAAACACTGTTGGCAGCAGTGGCAGATACATGGTATTGGAACTGCAAGTAGTGTAACACATGAAGAGTTTCTTCATGTTCTTCCTTTTTCATTTTTCTTAACAACCTTGATGATTTCTCAGATGTGTAAATTTGCTTTTAAGTTTAGTTTGCTTCAAAGTTAACCTTCCAGACAGCTGCACTGAGTATGCAGCACTCTCATTTTAATCTCCTCTGATAGCTGTAATGACATAACAAGCTGTTTTCAGTGTTGTACAGTGTTGTGTTTGTGAACTCTTTAACGAGTTCATCTTATGTTAACTTTAATTTGTGACTTTGGACTAAACAAATGATTTCATCCTAAATGTTTTCTAACTTGAGTTGTGAATGCTGTTGAAGTTATCATGTCTGACTCTGAATCTGTCAGTGCAGTAAACTTTTTTGTTATTTTTGGAGTGTAATAGGCTGTGATATTGACAGATTTCCTCAGAAGAAGAGGTGTTTATAATCACCTCAGCCTCTGACATTTTTTTCCATTGACAATTTGATGAGTGCAGTTTTGCTAATGTTTTTCCATCAGCCCTTTCCTTTTTGAGTAATGTATTTTCCATCTGAGTATTATCTTTTAATTCCCTGGTATTTATAAGGATTACTAATGGCAGCCAGAGGAAAAGTTTAAAAGTTGAGTCAATCACATGTATTTTTTCATTGAGTCAGCCTATGAATGGGGCTTATAATGGCTTTATATACATGGGTTATCCCTGTGGTTTTTAAGAAACAGCTTTGTTTTTTAGAATTACAGTACCACAGCCAGCCAGGAGAATCCTCAAAAGAATTGTGGTATTGCAGTTGTACAACGTATAACGCTTTGGAGTGTCCCTAAGTGCTGGATGATACTATTCAAAGAAGTGTCATGGTTAGGAAACTTACATAGTCACAAATTTATAGCTGTAAATTCTTAATGTAGTTTTTTGGGGTATTTTTCTTTCAGTTGGCACAATTTTGCTGGGAGAAAAGGAAGACAAAAAGGGTTATTGGGAGTGATAAATGATAAATGATGTTTTGTATACGGACTGACTGAGAATGGTGTGATAAATTTGGGGAACTTTAGGGTCTGTTCTTTCCCGCTGTGTAATACAAAACTTACATTCATCGTATTGTTGCTGTATACAATGTTAGCTGCAGGAAATCTCTGTGCAGAGTTTTTGTAATGAAAGTAATTGTTATCAATAAGTATTTTAATTTGACCTTTTATCCTGTTTAAGTAAAAGCTTTTACTCAATTGTTATCTTTAATGTTAGAGAGCACTTATCTTTCTTATCATTACATATATAAATAAAAAGGAGGCTCTCTTTTTGCAGCTGGTTGATCATTTTTAGTGTATTGTAAAACCAAGAAGGCTGATGAAGTGCACAGAAAGAAGCAGATTGTCTCTGTCTGTAGTGGGAGAAAACAAACTGAGTTTCAAATAATGTTCTTTTACTTTTCTAAATACAGTCAACTTGTGGAATTGTATGCAATACATTTGTGGATTCTATCTTCTGACAAAGTTGTTTTGTTACTTAATTTTTAAGGTTTGAGTTTACTTGAAGCAATCATACTTCATAGAGTACATATGTATTAAAAAAATTATTTCTGTAGTAAATTTTATTGCTTCTAAGTTACTTGATGATCTTTCCAGTAAGTCAGCATATACCATCAGTCCACAGCAATAGCTGATGATGAGGACAATTTTGGAAGTGTTGTTCTCAGGACTTAGGACAGGGCGCAGCACAGACATCACTCTTAAAAGATTTTGGTATGATAATGAATGTATATGCACATAAGATCAATATCATAGAATCATGGAATGCTTTGGGTTGGAAGGGACCTTTAAGATCATGTAGTTTTAGCCCCCCTACTGTAGGCAGGGACACTTCCACTGGATCTGGTTTCTTAAAGCCCCATCCAGCCTGGCCTTGAATGGTGCCAGGGAGGAGGCATGTAATGGAGAGCCATTCTGTTTTTCATCTTTTAGTTATGGTCTGTTGTAGTTACCAACAAAGTAATAGGACCACAAAAGAGATGGTAGTGGTGCCTTTCTCTTTTATTTGCTGTTGAGTTCAAACTGTGAAGTAACTTAAAGCTGCAGGCTCTGACTGAAATCCAGTTTAGTTTGTCTAAAGATGATAAAGAGAGAATGTTTCATCTGTCAGCTATAGAAACCATCTATTTCAGTTGCTGCCATTGCAAATACCAACTGGTATATTATGAGAGTGATAGGACACTGGCTGTCAAGTGGTACATGAAGACTAACACAGGCAAGAACAAATTCATTCTGACTGCAAAGAGGAAAGATGCTGAAGATCATCCTCTAGATAACCTGACTCCTCTTTAATTTTTTAGTGTTTCATAGTTTTCCGAAAAGGAGCACAAAGCATCCTGGTTGTTGTTTGCATCACTGATGCAGAATAGCTTTCTGCTGCCTTGGGCAAAATCTGGCTTGTAGTATAAACAGCGCATTGGCTCAATGTTGCTCTTGCTGCCAAGGTTTTACTGTCAGAGGATTTTGCTTGTCTTGTCATCTGCAAACAGCTTGTGCACAGCAGCCCACATCCAGCTGGTCATCACTAACCCTCTGGGGCTGTTGCAGCTGCTACAGATCAGCTCAAAGCAATCTTCTCTGAGGCATTTCAGTGAAAAGGAACAATATTTGCTTAATTTCAATAGCAGACCTCTGCAAACCTAACTCCTATGACTGAGCAGAGTTGAGAGCTGCTTTCATTTGAAACCTGGCTAGGTTTGAGGTTGTCAAACTGCAGCTCAATGCAGTGTTTAGGGAATAGCAGGCGTGGTAACATTTACCATTGACACCACCATGCTCAGAAAACAGCCCCTATGCAGTTCAACTTGCAAAGGAAGTGGTGTATTTAAGCTCCAGCAACTTTAAAAGCTGTTCTTAGAACTGTTTTTTTTAGAGTCAGACAACTGTACTCCTCTGGGATAGTAAAATCAAAGGCAAGCATGTGCAGGTGTTGGAGAAAGTAATCTTGAATAGGAAAATGTGCTGGAAGGACTTTTCAAAAAAATTATTCTGTCATAAATACTGTTCCTTTTCCCTTTCATCAGCAGTGTATCCAACCAATTGCATGAGCATGGAAGAAGCAGAAGGAAAATAATACCAAAGAAGAGGTCATCCCAAACAGCTTTTAGCACCTCTTAATAGAAAAACCCTATTGAATTCTATCATCTTACTTTGGAACCTGTCTGCTCTGCTGCATGTGCAGAGACATTTTGCATGTGCCATAATACTGATAGTAAAGCAAAGTGCATCAACTTGCTAGAAAAATTGTGTGATAGCTTTGAGTTTTCTACTTTCTGTAATAGTGTTGGATGCTTGTTTGTCTGGGGAAAAACAAAAAACAATCACTCCAAGAGGCTTGTGGATTATTAAAGTCAGAAGGTATATCTGAGCTATTCTGGGGAGATGTAATCAGTTGGCTGACTGGTTCAGGTTTGGGAACAGACCAGAAATATATTACAGGTAGAATTTTAATTGTTCAAAGGATAAATGCAAAATTCATTAAGGTTGTTCTGTAATTATGTAGTCAGCCCTTTCCTTGCCCTTAAGTTTACCTTGGCCAGGGTTCTTGCAGTTAAATGGCACTGTGAAAATTACTGGAAAACATTAACATTAACTTGTTATTGTAAGCTGACATCATGCTGAGCCTGATGGGAAGTAGAATTTATAAATAACTTGTCCGTATGTGTAAGGCAAAAATCTGCTGAGTTTCAGCAGCAGTATGATTCGTGTATTTTTTGCTGTAGTTTAAGTTTCTTCATAAGTTATCTGTATTTCTATAGACTTGTTTTTATAGTTTCAAAAGATACATGTTACCAGTAGAAAACTAGGAGGGTCATGGTCAAAAACAGATGAACGCTGAGGAAATAGTGCCTTTATATTTTCTGTATGCTTTTGGTGATACATTCCAGAACTTACTGTCATATATGTAATCTTCCCATTATTTTCTCTGGAGAGCAAATTGCTTTCCTAAGATGTATGCCTAAGGGATAATCTAGTCATTGTTTTTCCTTAGGTAAATTCTCATGAACATACATACTGGCAGTGAGTCGGAACTTTTAGAGATCCGATTTGTCTCTCTCTGTGATGCATCCCTTGTGGATTTTGAATAAACTCCTTCATCTGCTTCCTTCTCTGAAAGACTATTTTGTATATTCATCCTTTTGGAATGTGAATTTGAGGAGACAGCTAAAAAATTGAGACTCAATATGCCAAGCGAGAACTTTATTTCTTCTGCATTCATGCAGTAGAAGTGCACAGATTTATCTGTTCCAGTCCTCTCACTGCTCAGGCGTTGTGCCCTGTTGGAGATGTGTCTATCCACTGGTAGCACAGCGTGCCTTGTAGTACAGTGAGACTAAGAATGTAGGAGGGCTGTTGGAGCAAAGATTATCCTTTCCATTTCTTATGACATTATTTAGTGGGATCCTCTTACAGGAATTGTGTTCTAGATGATACTGTAATAAAGTTTGTGTTACATGTACCTTGTCACTATATATACTGACTTTGTAAAGCTGAACTGCTCAGTGTTAACAGTTTGAGTTCTTTTTGTCTTACCTACAAGTTAAGCACAAATTAGCTGTATTATCTAGATAGGAAGTTACTTCCTATTCCATATTTCTGTTGCGTGTTCCTTTTTTGTTAGGGTTAATTTTGGAAGAAGAAAATTCTTGTGGATTCTGTATGCATTTAACTGTGTTAATCAGGTATGGAGTTTTCTAGACATGAAGTATTATATGATTGTGCTTATTATTTTTTTTTCAGCAGGAACTACTCATGAATACGTAGCTCATTGCTTCAGAGAGCGACTCATTGGCTGTACTCATGATAGTAATTCAAAAGTGTGCGGGACTCTTTTTGGCTGTAAAATCGGAGGTGATTTGATAGCATGATCTGCACGTATGTTATCGTGCCTCCTAACTCTGCACAGTGGGTGTTTCAACCACACTGTCTGCTGGGATTGATCTCTGCCCAGCAGTGAGGTGTTTTAGCAGAGTACCATGGAACCATGTAAATGGAACCATTATCAGTGACAGTATGCTTGTAAACATGCAGAAATGGAATCATAAGTCAGTCCCTTACACATGGTGGCACGTATAACAGCAGTCTTGATGTATTAATGGGGAAAATTTTGAGAAATCGTAGTATGGCTTTGAAAAGCACCACTTTTTTTCGTAGTTGCTGCTAGCTGTGTTTGGACACTTAATGTTACAAATTATTATTCATTAGGCTTTAAAAACATTGAATGTTATTCTTTTGATTGAGAGCAGGAGACTCGCATACATATTTTCTTTTCTATGAGTTGAAAATTACAAGCTAGGAGAAGAAAATTCATTTCTGAAGCTGTGAATAAGTTATAACATGAATTTAGAAATAAAAGCATCAAATCTCTATAGCTTAGTTATTATTATTTTCTCAGCTTGTATGTTGATGCAGGCATTCCTGAGACGTAAGATCAGCTCTCCTGAAAGCAGCGCAGCTTACAGGGTCAAGTAGCAGAGTACTTTTGAGCACTCATAAACACATTCTTACTGACCAAGACTATTATGTGTCAGCTTTTTAGTGGCAGTGGGGTATCCTTAAATCTTCCTCCTAATTGTATGTATTCCTCAGTAAACAGAGGTGTGTACCTTGGTCTTTTATTTGCATTTTGTCTCCTTCATGTGAATGTTTGCAGGGTAACTTGTTATGAAACATACTGTGTTTTAAATTGTTTAAGTTGTTTTAAATTGTTACACTGTGGTCCTTGAAGCCCCACTCTTCCTCAAAAAATAAATAAAATAAGATAAAAAAAGAAGAAAGTTGTTACTAAAGGAGGGGAAAAGCTTTATGTTCTTGAAAGTACTGGAATTAAGACCACGATGGATGGATTTTGATGATGGCAAGGGGTAGGAAGAGGAGACTTTATTGTATCCTTCCTATTGTTAGGGTTGTGTTGTTGTTTTGTTTTTTTTCTTTTGTTTGTTTTTTATCAGAAAACTCAGCCTTAGCACAGTCTTTAACTGTTTCCAACATGTAATTTCTTTAGACTTCGATGTTTTGGTTACATGCTAGTGGGAAGATAATAGGTCTGTTTGCAGAGAGTAAAAGTGCTACACAATGCGGTGTTTTTTTTTTTGTCTCCAGTCAAGCTGGAGAACGTGTGTGTGATACTTACTCATCAGTCAGTTTTGCCTTAGTGCTGTCTAGTAATTGTTTTATTATCCATCAGGCAGTCTTCTGGTTAGGCTTCTCTACTCTACTGCATATATATCTAGTTATAAGATGAACGACTTGGGCAGGAGTGTTGATGTGCTTGAGGATAGGAAGGCTTTGCAGAGAGATCTGGATAGGCTGGATCAGTGAAGTGCATTCAGTTGTATGACATTCAACAAGGCTAAATTCTGGGCACTGCGCTAGGATTGCAATGATGTCTGCAGTGGTATGAGTTTAGGAAAGACTGGCTAGAAAATTGCCCAGTGGAAGGGGAGGTGAGGTTGCTGCTCAACAGCTGACTGAGCGTAAGCTAGCAG
Source organism: Odontophorus gujanensis (assembly GCA_013399175.1). Classification (NCBI taxonomy): domain Eukaryota; kingdom Metazoa; phylum Chordata; class Aves; order Galliformes; family Odontophoridae; genus Odontophorus; species Odontophorus gujanensis. The sequence continues at coordinate 66,517 of VXAB01003225.1, read as the reverse complement.
TGTGCCCAGGTGGCCAAGAAGGTCAATGGCAACCTCGTATGCATCAGAAGTACTGTGGCCAGAAGGACCAGGTTAGTGATTTTCCTCCTCTACTCAGCTCTGGTGAGACTATAGCTCGAGTACTGTGGTTAGTTTTGGGCCCCTAACTGCTGGAACACATTCAAAGATCAGCAGTGAAGCTGGTGAAAGGACCAGAAGACAAAGATTATGAAGAACAGCTGAGAGAACTGAGGCTGTTTATTCTGGAGGAGACTGAGGGAAGATACCATCACTCTCTACAACTACCTGGAAGGATGCTGTGGTGAGAAGGCTGTTAATCTCTTTTCTCAGTGACAAGTGATAGGGTGCAAGGTACTTACCTCGCATGACTCTGAGAAGGTTTAGGCTGGATATCAGGAAGCGTTTCTTCATGGAAAGATTGGTCAGTTGTTGCGATGGGCTGCTCAGGAAGGTGGTGGATCTGTGGAGATATTTAGGAGATGAGTTGATGTGGCACTAAGAGGCATGGCTTAGTGATATACTTGTAGTGTCACGTGGAAGATTGGAGTTGATGATCTTAATGTTCTTTTCCAATCTAAATTATTTTTTAGCTTTAAAGGAAAAAAGAATAAGTTCCTTAAATCCAAATAGTAGAACAGACAGACTTAGAAAATTTCTGTGTAAATGGATAAACCAGGCACTTCTAAGAGAAAATACGGCTAGGATATTTAAGCAAAAAAACCTAATCAAACTAGTGATGCAAACTCACAGCAAACTTCTTATTGTTTTATTTTGTGGCATACAGACATTTTAAGCTAGGATTTAGTTTCATCCTCCTTTAAAATAGGCTTTTACTCCAAATAAAACTGGCATTGTCTAAGAACTTTGATCTGTGAAATTTCACTTTTGTTAGCTTGTTTTAGACAAAAAGCAGAGTTCATTTTCAATTTTAAGAAAACATTTTGGTCTTGTGGTTTTGTGGTATATATCTATTGCAGAGAAAAATAACTTTATTGCTGTTTTTTAGTGTTTTGTACCTTTCATTAGTTGTGGAATTAATAATTTTCGAACTATAAAACAGGTGTGTTATTCTTGCTCAGTTATATGGAGTTAACTAGTATTGTATTTTTGTTCATTACTTCAGACACTTTCATACTGTATTTAACAACATCTTAATTCAATCAAAATACACTTGCCTGCATTTTAATTAAAACAACTTGATTCTTTTTTAAACCTGGCTTTGTGAATTTTGATGGACGTATTTGGAGGAAGGATTTACAAGCCTTACTTTCTCATGAATAATAAACCAAAGTTGTGTAATTAGGTGGTGAAATGCGCTGACAAAACAAAGCTGAAATTATGGAAAGATTGAATTGTGAACCAGCTGTTGCTTTAACGTGGCAAAGAATTTTTATGATTTTCAGAAAAATAGTTTCAAAGGGAAATATTGCAACAGCAGATTGAGCTTATTAATTCATACAAAGATAGATGTGAGGATAGTATTCACGTATAGTAAAAATTTATGACAATCATCATTTATATTTGGCAGAAATAATAACCTGATTTGTCAGTTACGAAATTATCAGCATGAAATTGAAGACTTCAAAGAACAGAGGTGGTAGGACCAAAGGGATGGCTCTTAATAATGTGGTGTATATATAAATAATGTAGGACTGTGAGCGGTGTAGTTAAGTGGTGGCTATTGAAACACATTTGTGAGGAGATTGCAAAAGAACTGATGAATATTTGAAATTTCTTTTCAGTGTATTGTCATTCAAATGTGGAATTAATTGGAAAATATTTATTGCTGGTGTGGCAGAGGATTAATCATCTGCTGTCAGAGCACGGAGTGTAGGGATACCACCATTATTGTCTGGGCACTGTGCTGCCCAATGACCTGGTCACCTCATGTGCAGGGTTCAGCTATGCATTTAGTCTGTCACACTGGTGATCTCCTGACACAAGACTTGCTTATCATGTGCATATATCAAGAGCATGTATCCTTACTTGGATTGAGTGCCTGTGTTTTCTCTGTGTCTTCTCAGTCTGATTTTTGGCAACACCAGTGTGTATTGTTGAGTATGGTTGGTACCACATCGCTGCTATTCAGATGAAGTTTGAGTCCGTGATTCAGGAATGTAGAACAATTGGTTTATTTAGCCTCACCATTGCTACTTATGCATTCCTAAAAGTCATTGATTCAACGCTACTTTTATACTGTTATCCTGCAAATTGTGTAGCTGCTTTTGTTCCTGAGAGTTGTATAAACTCAGAGGACTGTGCTCATGTCATACATGCTGGTGCTAAAATAATATATTTATTTTGTATAATTTTTTTATTTTTATTTTTTACGGAGCGGGAAGAAGTCTGAAGATAACCAGGTAGCTATAAACTCTCAAATGTATCTAAGTATCTTCTTGGAAAACTGGGGNCAAGGAAGAAGAAGGGGAGGTGGGGGGAGAAGAAGAAAGAAGAAAGAAATGGAAAACAAAGCAAATGCAGCTTGTTTGAGGCTTTCTCATTAGCCTGTTAATACTCAGCCTTTTGATGGAGGAATTCCAGAGTACCACACTGAGCTTAGTACAATGATCTCTGCTGCCATTTTGCAAACACTCTTTCTTTGCCCTCCTCTTTCCATGTTGCTTCTACCTCCACAGCTTGGTGAGTGGTATATTTTTCCAAGCTTCATGCTTACACAGTGTTTTATTTCAGCTGATGAAACATCTGTTTTTTTTTAATTATTATTATNATTTGTGAGGAGATTGCAAAAGAACTGATGAATATTTGAAATTTCTTTTCAGTGTATTGTCATTCAAATGTGGAATTAAATGGAAAATATTTATTGCTGGTGTGGCAGAGGATTAATCATCTGCTGTCAGAGCACGGAGTGTAGGGATACCACCATTATTGTCTGGGCACTGTGCTGCCCAATGACCTGGTCACCTCATGTGCAGGGTTCAGCTATGCATTTAGTCTGTCACACTGGTGATCTCCTGACACAAGACTTGCTTATCATGTGCATATATCAAGAGCATGTATCCTTACTTGGATTGAGTGCCTGTGTTTTCTCTGTGTCTTCTCAGTCTGATTTTTGGCAACACCAGTGTGTATTGTTGAGTATGGTTGGTACCACATCGCTGCTATTCAGATGAAGTTTGAGTCCGTGATTCAGGAATGTAGAACAATTGGTTTATTTAGCCTCACCATTGCTACTTATGCATTCCTAAAAGTCATTGATTCAACGCTACTTTTATACTGTTATCCTGCAAATTGTGTAGCTGCTTTTGTTCCTGAGAGTTGTATAAACTCAGAGGACTGTGCTCATGTCATACATGCTGGTGCTAAAATAATATATTTATTTTGTATAATTTTTTTATTTTTTTTTTTTACGGAGCGGGAAGAAGTCTGAAGATAACCAGGTAGCTATAAACTCTCAAATGTATCTAAGTATCTTCTTGGAAAACTGGGGAGGTAGTTTCAGTTTTTAGGACCTTTGTAGTTATCACACTGTTTTACACTGCTCATCTTCTAAAAAAATTAAAAGATTTTTGGGGCTTGTTTTTCACTGGAGGTAATTACAGTAGCTTTGAACTTTTTTATTATCCTAATAAAAATATCTTTACCTGTCACAGCATCTTGCCAGATTTTATCTACATAATCTTAGTAAAAAATGAAAAATTGGATCTAGTTTTCTGAATACTAAGATAACTTGACAGTAGTATTACACAATAAGAGTAACACCATATGTNTTTTTAATTATTATTATTTTTTAGGGACGTAAATGATCTCTGCTGAAAATGTATGCTATAGTGTGATGTCAGTTTGCTTTTTTTTTCAAGAAGTGCTGAAATGAACACTGAGAGCATTGTTTCAGTCTTGCAGTTAGGAATGTGAATATTTGTACTGTATACATAATTTCATACAAACATAGCTGAAGGCATGCATGCAGAAGTTTTTATTGGTTCAGGTCAGCTTAAGGGGAGAAAAGTTTAACTTTTCTACCTCGCTGAGAAGTGTGCAACTATATAACCTTCAAAGTGTTTTTTGAAAATCAGCTTATTTAAAAAAGGTACTTTTTTAAAAAAAAAGGCGTGGCTTCATGTTGGAGGCAGTTTTCTTTTAAAGATGAACATGTGTGTATGCACACAAACTATCAATAGTTTCGTGTCTGAAGTTAAAAGCTGATTATAACTAAAGAAATGTTTGTTCATCCTTTAGAAGTTAATTGTCCTGTAAGCAAAAAACATGTCACAATAGATTAGCTTAATTATTATTAGCTTATTATATGGCTATTAAAGTGTTGTGTTATAAATTTCAATGTCTCTGTAGAAATTCAGGTGTAGAAATATTAAAGGCACTATTTATTTTAATTCTATATAAGAGTTCATTCTCCATCTTATCGCTTCATTACTGTAATAGTATATTTCACAGCTTGAATATAGCAGCTTGAGCTGATATGGCAGTTTCTAAAGATACGATCTATTTTATATCATTTCAAAGTTGATGTGGGGGAGATAAATGTTTCTTCCAACTTCACATGATTCATATCTTTGAATTCACTGATATCTAGTCATTTTTTAAATTTGTTTAAAAGGTAGTCTTCATTTTGTTTTCCCCACTCGCAGAAAACAAGCACTTGGTAAACAGGAAGTATTACGTCTAAGTTCTGCTTAGGCACAAAGAAAACTTTGCTTTCTGGTATCAAGACTGGGTGTCACAGAAGGCTATGGGATGCTGCTGTTTGGTGGAGATGAATGGAAGCAGGGCAGGAGGATGTGTATGCTGATTGACCATTAGTGAAACCAAACTGCATGCTTCCCTTTCTCACTCTTCCCACTCTCTTCCACACTTCCCCTTTTCTTGAGCTGAAGAACAGGGATAAAGTATTGTCAGTCCCAGGGAAGGGAGGGAGGCATGGTTCTGGCTGCTACTGGTTCAGTATTACTAGAACATGAGTAGAACATTGTGAACCAAAGAGTCTCAATATGGTCAGTGTATGGAAACTGCTACTCATGATGAATCAAAGTACCTGATCTTCCCATGGCCTTCACCATTTTTACAGTGCGTGCCCAAGTTGACAGGGAGTAGCATTTTCCTGGTGTATTAGTTCGACAAAACTGCACAGCTTGGTAGTGGAAGAGTAAAGGATTATGAGCATTCAGCAACTTGTCCGTCTTTAATGCACAGAACTACAAACAATACCTTGGATTTTGTGTCTTTAGTACTGTTAAAAAGACACTCAGCATCTTAAAGGTGGTTTCTTTCTTTGAGTTTAATGCATATCAGTCTGAAAGATGATTCTGTCATCTTGCAAGGATTTATAAACCTTCTTCAACTGGTGGTGCAAATCTTTTGTAACATTCAAAAAAAAAAGTGTATATCTATCTGTCTATATAAAATTATCTAGTGTAAAGGAAAAAAAAAAATGCCTGAATACTAAAGGAACACATCTACACATGGGTGAGGAATTTAGCAATTTGGAATTGAGTAGTATTTTGAATCTGAAGAGAGCCATATGCTGGAAAGCTGGTCTGCTTTATTGTCCACATCAACTCTCATAATATTTCTACCTTCCCATGCAGACATTGACTGGTTTATGGTCTCATATCATCAAAACTACAGCAGTATTGAAACAAAGAATCATAGAATGACTTGAGTCGGAAGGGACCCCAGGAATAATCAAGTTCCAACCCTTCTGCCAACAGGCAGCATTTCCAGCTACTAGATCAAATACTGGATCATATTGCCCAGGGCCCCATCCAACCTGGCCTTAAGCACCTTCAGGGATAGAGCATTAAGCCCCTTCAGGGATGGAGCATTAAGCACTTTTCTGGGCAACCTGTTCCAGCACCTCACCACTCTCTCAGTAAAAAAATGAAACAAAAAAACTTCCACTGATACCTAATCTAAATCTCCTTTCTTTTAGTTTAAAACCATCAGTTCTTACCTGCTTTCTGATTATAAGAGTCGGAGAGATCTTGCATCCTTAAAGAGTAGCCAGCTTTATTCCACTCCTTTGTCTGTAAGGATTTCTTCCCAGAATATCTCATCCAACAATTCCTTAAACAACCTGAAGTTCACCCTCTTTAAGTTCAGGGTCCTGACTTCACTCTTTTCCAGGCCTGCATTCATCAAGATCACAAACTCAGCCATGGTGTGGTTGTTGCAGCCCAGGCTGACTCCAATCTTAATGATATTGCTGTGTAGGTTGCTCTGAAAAGTAATGCCTCTTATTTATTTCCATGGAAATAATTACACATCTCTGCTGATCTGCACATTTATGTCAGACATCATTTTGTCAGACTGTCCCTCTGCTGCCATCTGTCACATGGCAACAGAATGTAACAATATTACTAGAAGGTTTAACCTTTGCTGCCATACTACCAACATCGATGTCTGATTTCATGAGTCAACATAATAAAATAGGAGGCATTAGTTTTGGAGCAGCCATCTTGTAAGCCAAGCAATAGTGTTCAAAGTGGAGCACTTCTGTAGTTAACTTTCAGAGACTGCGTGTGTGGGCACCTTTAATTTTAACTTGCATTTAATGCTGTGGAAAGATTTGAATAAAACGCCATTAATTTCAATTTAAAATTTAGTTCGGACATTCTAAACTCTTACAAAATAAAAAGGTAGACCTACTACGTTTTTATAGTCTGGTGAGTAAATAAAAGAGGGCTTAGATTGAAACAACAAGAAAATCATTATTTTGCATGTATCAAAAGTCAGACCAGGATAAACCACAGTAGTTAAACATTGTCTTTGATGAACGCCAACATTTGGGTGAATCGAACTCTGATGTGGATTATACCTTCTAATTCTGCTGCTCAAGTATGGCTATGACATCTAGTTTTTTACTGTTTCATTGATACCATACTAAAAAGATACAACTAATCTGGAAAGTGAATTGCGAAGCAATTTTGCTTGCATGTTCAGTACTGAATTTCCTATGTGGACTAATGTATTTCACAAATTTGATCTATTTTAATACATACAATTCTCGCTTTTTCAAGACCTTTTGCTTGAACTATCAACTGCGTTAAGTCTCTGGTGTATTTAGGAGGGATGCACTTTGGGAGTTGTTTTCAAAGCTGAAGAGATTAAATTAATTTTAGCTTCTAGGAAAAATATGATAGCCTCTTCGTAATTGTGAAACAGATTTCATATTATTGCTTCAAGATAAATCTCTTCTAAGTCCTGGAAATGAACACAAGTGCAGAAGAATAAAATCAGGGAGGCTAAGGCAACAAATAGTCTTCAATTAGCAGGGATATAAAAGGTATTAAGAAGAGCCTTTTCATGTAAATTATTTTCCTCTTTCATCCCCTTTCTTCTAGAGTATCCATTACTTAACAGATTAAGAGCAAACCACAAAATACATAGAAAAACTAGTAGTTTCAGTTTTGAACATGGTTTTTCATTAAAAAGGTTAATTTCAAGTAGATAATTATGTGAACCATTTTAATGAGGAAACAGCAGCATAGACAAGAGCACACTTGAGTAAGACTGGAGGTTGAGATCTCTGGTGAAACTCACAAGTGTTCTCCAGCTTGTACTTTTGCAAGTTCTTTGTAGGAAATGGTCAGTTTCTAAACTGATCTTGGGAAAGTTAGAAAGATAATCAGCTGTCAACAAAATGATGTTCAGTTGATAAGAGTTCAGAAAATTTATAGCAGGCAAAAAAACCCACAAACCCAACAACAAAAACAAACTAACTAGAAGAAAAAAACAGAAAACAACAACCAGAAAAAGCCACTCTGAACAGGGACACCTGTTAACACAGGGAGAAGAGTTTATTTCATCATTTCTGTCATATGGACCCCATTTGGATTGCTGTATTCAGGAAGTTCCTCACTGGGAAAAAATCCAAACCAACTAAATGGTGTCTAGAGAACAGTTGTTTACTGTGAGGGTGGTACTGGAAAAGAACACCTTACTTCAAGAGCTTGAATTTTGAGTGTGAAATGCTTGAAGAGGTCTCCTACAACTATTTTGGAGTCTGCTTTATTGGCTGGTTTCTAGGTTAGGACAGATGAGTGTTTGTTTCATCAGAGAATTCTTAGACCCTACTTCAATGTTTGCACAGATCAGATAGTCTCTTGACATCTCTTCTGTTTCTGTGCTTGTTTAAAATTACTGCAGCTGTTCTTCCTCTTGAATAATTTCATAAAAATAACCCAAATGAAATTGTGTCAAGTTAATGCTGTGTTGCAGTACTTGCGTTTCCAAAACAAGCAAACAAACAAAGAAGATAACCCCAGGAGCAAATGACAGCTGGAATGCAGGAAACCAAGGTCTGAGATGTAAAAATCTGGATGTAAAGGTTTTTCTTTTCCTAGAGTGAAGCAACGACACAAGTTTGATCAGTTACTAGTAACATTCTTACTTTATAAGAATGATGAGCTGCTAATAATCTCAGGGTTGAGTATTTTCATATAACATGCTCAAATGGTCTTAAATCATCTCTAAACCTTCCTAAATTCAGCACATCTATAGTTGCGATGAATAATCAGTGGAGGACATAATTTTTCAGTTTGCATAGAAACCCTGTCGCCTATTACTATCACTTCTTCAGGCAAATAGATTTTCAAATTTAGAGGCTGTAAGATAACTTTAGCAGGAGGGTCAGCACCCTGCTCCTTCTATTCTAGCTTTCAAATTACCTGTGTGCACAAAGCTCCCTTGACTTCAACAAGATCATTCCCATGAGACTTTAATATTTCTCCCTGTAAATTACCAATTACTGTTTGGCCTTCTCTATCCTTGGAGAGAAAAGAGTGTGAGCTTCCTCCTCAGTGTAAGCCAGCTGCCTGTTGGGTTTGTTGGGAGCCCTGAATGAAGGATCTCAAGAATAATAAATAATCTTAACAAAGATACTTTGTTGTCAACGCTTCCAAGTGGTTGTGTGTACTAATTTGAATTCTGCTTCCTCTAAAAAGCTTATTGCTCAGGTGTAGAATGTCAGGTGCTGCACACCTTAAAGAGCCAATGTAAAGTCTCTAGGCTTTATATCCCAGAATACCTACATTTTAAGTTTGGATTTGTTCTGGCAATCATAGCTATTTGATACGTAAGAGCTGTTTAAAAATTCACCTATATCTATTTTGCTGTGAGAATTTGTATCATTTGCTTTTGTAATGCAGAAGTTCTCATGCTGTGAATGAATACTGTTAAGACTCATGATGCCAGTTATTTTTGGCAAATAAAGAGACCTCTTGCACATTATCTTAGTATGATTCTAGTAAATTCTAGTCACAAAATAAGTGAAAAAATTGATGATTTTTCATTGGTCTTGCAACCTATTCAAATTCCTTTATCACAATGGAAGGCATGGCTAGAGGTTGGAAGGAGAGTGGTGCTCAAGTTGGCAAGGCTAGAAGGTAATCATCAGACTGTGCTCTGACCAGTTCAAGGGTGTGAACGTCTTCTTATGCCCTCTGTGTTTTGTTATTCACTTGCTGTGAAAAGTGAATTTTAACAAATATGCAATGTAAGGGTTCCATCTGTTGCTATGCCAAATGAATATATGCTTTTGCCTATTTAATGGTTGTTCATTTTGCAGATGATTTTCGCCTGAGTTATTTGATGAAAAAGCAGTGGCTAGAAACTAGGTTTTTTTTAATGATTGTTCTTTTAATTTTTTTAATTTAGGTTTTCTACTTACTGCAGTCATACTTGGATTCAAAACAGCTTGGCAGTTCAGACTTCGAGCAGGGACTTGGTGACATCATTACCTGTATAGGAAGCAAACTGTGGTTGGCAGAAAGGTAAGATGCAACATATATACACGTATTATTTGCATTTAAATAAATAAGTAAATGTTTGGATGATTTTTTTTTAATGGAAAGATGTATCTATTTATTTCTATAGGAACTGTATAAAATTTACATGCTATATTTTTAATCCAGACTTTTTTTTCTAAAACATAAGTTGAAAAAACGTAAGTGTACTTCACCAGGGTAGTTTCCTGTGTTTCAGTCTTTTCAGTCTTTAGTTTATTCTCAGCTAAATGTCATAGTCCAGTCATTT
>VXAB01003225.1:996-56447 GCA_013399175.1 Odontophorus gujanensis | reverse complement strand
AAAAAGAGGTTTCTACAGAAGCAACCTGTTTGAATTAAAAAAAGAGTATTGTACAGGCTAAGAAAAATATATTGTGTATACTAAGATTTTATGGCTTGTTTTATGAGTTGGCCCTTACAAAAAGAGAAAGAGAAAAACATTATAGCATATTTTGAAACCTTCAGAAGTATTTAGTTGGCCTCAAACAGTCCAAGACAGTTCTAGAAACATTTTCCTTACGTTTCTCTAAAAGGATATTCAGATGGCCTGCATACTGCATTGAAGAAACTTTTTTTTTTTTTAACTTGGAAATCTACTTGTGCTTGATGATTGCTTTCAAAAGTTCATCACCAAAAGCTTTAAGATAAGCAAGTTCTTGCATAGTTAAATGAGTAAAATATTCCAGAGTACAATTTGCACAGTGAAGGAAGGTCACAAGTTGAGTCCAGTGTGGATCTTCAATAAAAGCCTGTGCTATTTTATGATCATCAAGAGCAAAATCATAAAGATCTAAAGATATGGGAGTAACTAGAGGATTGTGGACATTTGTTGCCAATGTTAAGTGAATTAGGAAAATCAAGATATGGTTGATCCTTAAGAATTACAGAAATATCTTTTGAGTGAGGGTGATGAAATAGCAGGTAAAACATTGTGTAAATAATTATGAAATGATGCATGTGAATAAAACAGTTTGAACTTTACTTGGGAAAAAGCCTGGAGAAGGAAAAACTGTCAGATTATATGGAAAAAAGATTTTTTAATGCTATGAGTCCATATGAGAGATAAACAGGTTATTTTTGAAATAAACAAAATAATAAACATTTTCATATAATTTCTGTTTAGCTGAGGAAGTCCAGGCTGCAAGAAAATGTGAATTTTATAAATTCTGTCCTTTTAAAGGTGTGTTTGTTTGTTTTTTTTTCTCGGAACTAGCCTTTTTAATGTACTAGTCTCACAACTACTAACTTTTTTTGATGTTATCTTGAGAAAGGAAATGCTTTATATCTCTGAGGTTGTGGCACGTGATATAGGTATTTACCTAAATAAATGCATTTTCTCTATCTCATCTCTCTTTAAAAACCACAGTTGCACGTACTAGTATTAATTCTCTATCTGTTTTTTTTGTTGTTTATTTGTTGTAGCCTCTTTTTCCTGTTCATGCAGTCTTAATTACACAATTAATGCTAGACATACATATTTTTTTTACTTCTTTCTGATATTACTAAATCAAGGCCTTTCTTTTCTGGCTTTTTTTTTTTTTATATAAGAAAGACAAACAAAATATCCATGAAACATTTGGTAACCAAATTTGTTTCCACATGTTTATATATGTTGGGACTACAATGAATGATAAAGCTGAAAACAAAAAAATCCGCTTGCCTTTTAACTTACAAGCAAAAACCTGAGGATTCTATTTAACAGTAGTTCCAAGACACATGGAACAGAAATTTTACATTATAAATGCCAAATATTATTCTTCTGTTAGAGTGTAATTATAGCTGTGCTGATAATAAAGGGTGTAAATAAACTGATTTACAGCAAGTGAGCGGATGTTTTCACTTTTATGTTGCACTTGATCGTTGTCATGGCAGCATTCTAGCTATGTCAAAGTCATCATTAAGAAGAACAATAAAAGTGTCATCTGAACATTAAGAATGACATTTGGTAATGTTCCTCTATTAAACTTTGCAGTGTTATTAACTTTATTTACATCAAGAGTGACATTAAGAGTAGCAGTCACAATAATAATTGCTTATTTTTCTTGGAATGTCAAATGAGTATCTGGTACGCTGTTTAAGTTGTGTCTCAGCTTCCATTAGATCTCAAGAAATGCAGGGGGCTCGGGATTTGATACATATTAAAAAATATAGGTGAAAAGAATTGAAAATCTCCTCTTTTCTGACTTTCTAGGGCTAGTCCATAAAGAATTTTGTGCTAACTTGTGGGAAGAGGAGCTGGAAGTGAAGGACTGTATTGATTCCTTAGTATCTGCCCTCTCTCTCCATGTTCATTTCAGTCTCCTATATATATATTTTTTTGTTTTTGTTTTTGTTCTTTTTTTATTATTTTATTTTATTTTATTTTTTGTACGGAGCCTTGGGAGATTGCCTTTCAATACAGCTGTTAACCATTACTTTCATATGTGTTTTTCCCCCTGAGTTTGGGCTGCCTGAGTGATGTGTGAACCCACTGCCTTTTTTTTAAATCCCCTTTTAAATACTCTGATTTCTTTTTCTGAATGGAATTTAATAAAGATACCTGGGTAACTGTGCTCCCTCTGTGGAGGCAAGACAGAAGCCTAATTGATAGGATAATGAAGTGGTCTTGGTCTTGCTGTCTACTGGTTATGAATGGAAATGAAACTTAGGAGTAGAATGTTTAATTTACATGGTGAATCCAATAGGAATTTGTCAGACTCTGTCACGCTTAAGTCATCAGTGACTCAGAAGAAGCAGTGACTAATAAAGTGCCAAAATTTGCTCTTGGTGCTAATTATTTAAAGCAATGAACATAAGAGCTAGCTGTAAGGAACTGTAGAAGGATCATAAGAGACTAAGCATCAATATAATAACATGACAGATAAAAGTTGCATCTAGAAGGTGGTATTTTTAGCTTTACATGTAGTTTGATGGTGGTCTGAGATGATTGTTAATCCTTTGGAGTGATGTATTTGTTTTAGTCAATGCCTAGAGGCAAGGTGAATCTGGAAAGTGAAAATTGTTGATAAAGAATGAAAACAAAACAAAGAGTATTTTATACTGATGTGCAGCTGCATCTGAAATATGCCAGTTCTGGTAGTTTCATCTCAAAAGAGACCTGGGGAGGAAGCATCGCAGTGATAATCCATGTTTGGAATTTACTCCACGTAAGAAACAGCTTAGTAAAGTAGGACTATGAGGCTTGGAAGGTGAAATGCTGAAGAGTCATAGTGGAGTCTCACTGCCAGAGAGGGTGGTGAATTATTTACTGTAATATACTCACCTTGTCCCTTCTTGTTCTTCCCCCTTCTGATTTTACTTTAGAGATGTAAAAAAGCCCACTTTCCCCAGACTGACTTTCAAAGCACGGTAATATTTTTCCAACTGGTATTTTCTGTCTTTTGTTAATTCAGACTCATGATAGTGAGACATGGCTACTTTTTCCTTCATCATCCTAGTTTTTTGCATATCTTTTACATACTAATTTATCTGAATATTCAAAAATAATATTTCTATTTTTGACGTTTTGGTGTGTGAGACCTGTCTTCCATCCATTTCTTAAGGTAAAATTGAAACTTCACTTGCAGGTTTATATTTCATTTGACATTTTTTATTTTGTTTTAAAAATATGCTTTTCTGTTAGAGTGAAGTGATTCAGTGATGTTATTGCTTCTGCCACCCCAGTTATGTAATTGCATTTTTCCACAAAGATGGGAGATGCAGGATGTTTGAGAAGAACAAAGGTTTTAAAATGCATGAAATGAGTCTGGTGGGTGACTGAGGTGGTGGAATGAGGTGCTGGAAAGTTATCTGGTGAAAGCTTTTTTAAAAAAATAAACAATATATCAAACTAGGCCTTTGAAAGGGTTCAAATCCCTTTCATGTGAGTGAAAATATTTCTTTTCATTTTATTTTTAGTTTTTTTAGATTTCTATAAGTTTTTAGCTCAGCTGCGTAGCACAGAGCTACAAGGCAAACTCTAAGAGCCTTCTGGTTCATAAATACATAAAACTAAAAGAGCAGCTTTTTGAGCTGGTGATTTGGTATACAGAAGTCCCGGAAATACCTGTCTTGTTTCACTTGTAGCCTTTGGCATGGCGAAATATTGGTACTGGAAAATTTGTGAAATCATGTCATTGCACAGCTTTGCTGTAGGATGCTGTCTACTAGGGCTTTTAGTTTGATTTCCTCCTACCCCCTCTATGTTCTTAATGGAGACCACAGGAGGGGGGAAAAAGACTTTGAGGTTCTGCCAGACATCAAATAGCATGTTCTGCTAGCCTCATTTCATGTGCCATTTCCTAACTGAGGGCTTGTCTGCACTGGGAAAGTTTATTTTTAAGGCTGCTTTCCTTAAACTAGCATGGAATAGATTTGTATAGAACCAACAGGCTTTGCATTTTGAAAAGGATCTCCAGTCAGACTGGAGCAGCATGGCTGTGGTTGTGTGCACCTACCCTTTTCACCCACATATCCCTGTGTGTTATGGATAGGGCTGTATATGGCTGGTTTCTTATATAGGAGTACAAGGCTTATATATATCTAACAAGTACATGCAAAACTAATTCCAGGTCTTTGTTCAAAACCACTGGGACAGTGGCACACTGAGGTATGAGTACATGCTTGCTTGACTTTCTTAAGACTGTCTCTGGGATGGTCCAGCTGTAACTGTTTTGAATGAGGGAAATCCTGTGTGTATTTTGTAACACTATAGTGCAAATTAACTTATCAAGTTGATAGCTACAGCCTTCCGTCTAGCCCATGGTGCCCTGTTTCCCATCTACTTTTGACAGTTATGTAATGGCAAACAGGGAATCAGTCTTAGAAGGGACTTCATGCAAAGTGTGTTTCATGTGTGGCTTCACTGTGGTTTCAGGACCTTGTGGCTCACCATGTGTGACCCAAATATGCTTTTATTCTTCTCATTGCCTCTTTGGACAGAGCAGTTATTTCTGATGAGCAGGTAGAACAGTGGACAGAGGGGTTTTGTGCTCTAATAGTAGCAGCTTGAAAAATTTCCAGAGACATATGCTGGCACGTTCAGTTGTAGGTGCAAGGTGACTATGGACTGTCTGCAGGCTTGCAAGCAGCCTCCTGTGGAAGGGGGATGTTATCTGGGAGCTGGAAGGGCTATGTATACTTTCAGAACAGCAAGAAAGCAACAAGAAACGAGAAAGTAAGAACCTCTTCCTTGGCAGGATTGGCCTGCTCTTCAGATAGATCCCTTACCTCTTCCTGTTACTGCATTAAGACAAAACTTCTTGTCCTCCAATAGCCCAGTGTGTCCTTGGCATCTTCCTGTTTTCTAACTTTCTTGCTCTTCTATTTATTTTTTCTGTGATCTTTTCTGTGTCTTTAAAATCTATGCATCGGGAAGTGTGCTTAAATATCTTTGATCTGTGATATGTATGCATCACACAGTTTTGTTCAGAAATTGAAAATAGTTTGAATGACTGAGACTGACTCTGTAGATGTTTTTTAACTAGGTTTCAAATCAAAAATTTACTTTCTGTCAGGTAGACTGCAGCAGTAATTCATGTGTGTGTTATGACAGATGTGAAACACTGGGAGAAAATGATTTTTATCCTATTTCAGCTGGAAGCTAAGCATACCAGTATGACCAGTTGCTGCACATCAGGTGTGCAGTGGTAATCTATTAATCTACACTTACTCAGCCATGAGCCTAATCTAGCATGGTTTGTCTTTTGTATTACTTGGTTCGAGAGTTCAGTCATAACAATTATGTCATTCTTTATAAATGTATTCTTTAAGCTTCCATTTAAATCTTAACATGCTTTTTGCAGGCAAATTCAAGTTTCTGTGCTGCTCCAATTAAACTTGTTCAGTCTGCATCCTTAACACAGCTACTTATTGCTTATCTATACAGTTGGTGATTGCTTGCTTTGGAACACTCCTGTTGGATATCAGTATAGACATCTTAAAACAACTTTGTGCTTTGCAGCAGTGAAAATATTCTTTGCTTCTTGTTCCCAGGTATACTGTTAGCTTAAGTATGAACACTCAGGGAAGATTGAGAACCAAATGAGGCTGATAAAAGCGTGCTCCCTCCATTAGTGCAATGTTTAAATTAGACACAAAAAATGTACAATTACAGGTTTGGGGCATAAATGCTCAATCACCTGAAAATACTTTCCAATAAATAAGCAAGAGTTTTAGAGCTTGTTACATTGTAGGCTGCATTCATCTACAATATTAATTGTGTAAAATCCCTTAAATTTGCACATGGAATTAGTTTGACCTCTCAAGTTTTAAGGATGTTGCTAAGGGCTCACATTTGGTTCTCATTAAGAGAACAAAAAAGAAAACAGATTATTTTATCAATCTGGTATGCTATTTCAAAAGACAACTCAACAACAACAAAACACGCCCTTCCAGTATCATTCACCAAGGACAGCTAGAGCACAAATTAGGGTGTTTTTTTTTGTTTTTTTGTTTTTTTTAAATAACTGAAACTCAGGAGGTTCTTGATGACACGACAGTATAAAAATAACTTGTGTAAATTCTCCTTTTACCAGGGAAACTGACAGCACAGCAGTGTAGTGGTCTGTTTTAGTGGTGGTAGGAAAATTTAAATCACCAGATGAGCAACTTTCTTGGTGAATAAAATGTCTTCAGTAATGTAGGGTGAGCTGAGCTTAGAGAGTGGGCAAGTCAAGGGGTCTGTTCTCAACGTGGTTGCTCCAAGATGTCAGCAGCGCAAGCAGGCCATCAGATACACTGTTACTTGATGTTTGTATTTCTGTGTGGGTGTTCTGGCACTTCCAGGAACTCAGCAAGCGTTACTTGGTAGTGTAGGCTTTGTTGATTTTTGTTTTGTTTTGTGTCTTTTTTTTTTTTTTTTAAATTTAAATGCCTTTCATTAACATGTAGTTCTGTTGGCTGTGATACTCACTGATGTGCTGGTTTAGTATTACATGGTTAAAAATGCTAGGGCCAAAGATTAATAATTAAATCTATTATTAATGTCTCCTCAAGAAGACAAGAGGAAGGCTGTGCATCTTTTGATGATGTTGTTTCAGTGCTACGTGACATGGGCTTTGCTAGAAAATGGATTCAAATGTGAAGGCTGCCCTTTGAGCAGATATACCCTCCATAACACAGTGTTTAGGCTGGTACAGAGTTGGAAAGCTAATAACCAAAACATTGGGATTTTTGCGTTTCAATCAGCTGCTCATTTTATACGTAGGTGAATTCCATGAGCTTTGTTGCCCCCGTGAATGACAAATGCTTGTTTTCTAGGTCTTTCTTTGAGTAAAACATAGTTCAAGGCCAGGTTGGCCTTATTCATTAGCAGCTCTGTAAGGGTAAAATTTCCAGTGGACTACACCATAAGGATTTGGTAGAGTTGACTGTAGAAGAATTCAAACATCAGAGGAGATGAACTTTTTTGTTGCATTTAGAAGATTTTTGGCTGATATCTTCAATGCAGGTCTTCCCAGATTGATGGGAGAGATGGCTGTTTTTTCAGGGCAGTGTTAAATGGTCGAATAGACCATACTGGTTTAAGACCCATGAAAATATCAATGAACACCTTAACTGAGAATCATGCACAATATTGTAGAGTTCTTAAGTGTCTTAAGAGACTAAATCAGACTAAATCACTTCAGATGAAATCTAATTTTTGTGTAACGGGAGTAGCCTATACAAGTTTTTCCAGGGAAAAGGGGTGGGGGGGGAGGGGTGTCACTGCTGGCCACCTATAAAAAGATTCCAACCATCTAAAGAATGAGTGCTTGGCAGAGAATTTCCATTCTTCAGGAAGCTTCCAGTATGCTGGGAATTGACAGGGGAAGAAAGATGCATTGTAACCTCAGATTTACTTGCCAGTGAGGAAATTACTCTGTGGAAAACAAAGGTTGTGAAACACAAAGAAGTTGCATGGACACTGTCCATACGTACCAGCTGATTGAGGATGTATTGACCTTGAATCACAGCTCTTCTCTGAGGTTACAACTGAGCTAAAGATGAAATTCTAGTCTCTATTATATGCAAAATGTTAACTCATTAGAAAATTCTTTGAAGTTCAGAAAGAAAAAAACTGCTTACTAAACCAATTTGGTTTGTCTGTAGGAAGCAAAATCTGTACCTAATGTTGGTGTAAAAAAAAAGTAGATTTTGGGGCCTAAATTCACGTGCAGTAACCTATTTTTTGTTTACCAGATAAAAAAATTAATAGATGTTTCTGAGTAATGTTTTAGAAATGATATGTTATTTACAAAGAAGAGTAGCATAGTGTTTAGCTATTGCAGGTTTTCTTTTTTTCTTTAAATAAAAGGCTTTTCCTAAAGCACTATGGAAAGGCTTAATCATGTGAAAGGGTGTTTCATCCACCCAGGATCTAAAGATTTTTTCAGCCTTTCCAAAATCTCTAGAAACAGAGTTCCAGTATTAGTGACTTTTTGATTAAAGTCCAAATAAGGAGTAGGCAGTTCATTTAATCAATTATTCTCTTTGGAAATCAATTTTAAAACAGTCTCAGAAGTCATAAGGATGGTTCTCTTCTTGTACTCAAGGCACCTATGAATTGACCTTATGAGGAAAAAATGTATTTGAATCTTTGTTCTTTATTTTATAAAGTAATATTTCAGTTTGACAAATGAGATTAACTTGCATTCAGAAAGCATCAATAGTTGGAAGAATTGAAATCATCCAGGCTCTTCAAAAGACTTAGAAACTGCTGAACAGTTCTTCTCAGTGCTTTTACAGAAGTTTTTTGAGTATCCCCATCATACCTAACTATTCTAAGATACATGCAACTGAACTAATTCACAAGATAAATATTCTGGGCTTTTATTTAATAGACATAGCCCAGCAGGTCACATTTAAAATTAAAATATAATTTAAAAAGTATCTGTTCAGTTGAGTTTGAGCAAGCCTATGATGCACTAATTTCCGTTAATATTCAGGTTGGAAGAGAAGTGTACTAATTTTTGGGTTTGGACAAATAAAGGAATGCTGTTCCAGATGCCTAGAGCTCCCACTTTTGTTACCACTGTGACTTTCTTGTTTGGAAACAGATTTCCTCAAAGCTTGTTTATGAGAAGTCCAGTTTATTTGAGTATCTGCATTAAAAGAGAAACATCTTGTCCTCTTTCTGTTCTCGTTGTTTAAGTTCTGCATGAATAGGTCATCTTAATTGCTGCACAATGTATCATTTGGAATGTCCAGCATGTGATTTTTGGCTGTTGGGTCTGTTATGCAAATCAAAATTCAATTGTCTTAAAGACTCAGCTTTCTGCTATAGTCTCAACAACACTGAAATTTCTGGGTTTTGGAAAGCTGAGTTTCCTGTGATGTTCATCTGGCACATCATCAGCCAAGAATTCACTAGCATCACCAGAGCAACAGAGCAAGCCAAGAACAAACGTTTGGCGTGTTGTAAGCTAAAAAAGCCTCACTTCAAAGTCAAAACATGCATATGTGCGTACCCAGAATGAAGTGGTAAATGCTGAAAAACAGGACCAGAATGAAAAAACGTCAGTATTGCTGTTGTCACTTCTTCAGTAAAGGTTGCATCAACCATGTTTTTCCTAAGGCACAGTTTGTAAGATCCAGGGAAGTTAGTGAATAAGTTCATCATCAGTTTTTTCAAGGGTCCTGGTAACATCTACTCTAGTGTGTATTATGTGGGTGCCTAACAGTGCAGAAGATAAAAGTAGTTGTAAGTAATTTATAGTCATTATGGTGTTTATGACTGGAGGTAAGAACAGTGTTTCTGGGAAAAGTTGTCTTTTTAATATGAATTTTAATATGATCATAGACTAACTTTCCATGTTCAAATACAGCTGCTAAACTTCTATGCAAGATATTCAAATCATTCATTTTCATGTCATAATCACATATTTTATTTAAAGAAGTTCTTTCTTTCTTGTATTTTAAAGATGTTACAAAGTTCAGAATGTTTGTTGTAACATTATTATTTAACAGTTTTTTTTAAAGAGCTTCTATGTCAAGATAAGTGCACAAAGTAAGTGCCAGATAAAATAAAAATGAAATACTAAACATAATTAGTCATACTTCAAACTTGTGCCTCATGATTCTAGAAGTTTTTCAGTGCAAGTCCCTTTGGACTCATCAGAGTCATTTCTCTGTTTTGAACTAGTTTTCCTGTTCACATATGAAGTAACACTTCAGGAAAGGTTCTCCAGGCTGAAACATACAATGATAATAATATGAAGAAAAATAAAGATACTGATTTCATATAAAATGTTAACCTCATTTCACATTTCCAGTTTGAGAGAAAATGTTTTTCACTTATAACTTGAAGAGCTGGAATAGAAAATAGTTTATTACCAATTTGTATTATATTTCTCAAATCCCCAATATTCTTGTCCAGAAAAAAAAGTCTAATTTTAAGAACTTGTGTATCTCAAAACAATGAGAACTCTATGGCAGTTAAAAAGATGTAGCTGATGCATTTCATCACCCTTTTTCTTTCTTCTATTATTTATGAACAGGAACGGTAAGACCTGAAGGCTTAGTTTTGTTAATGCATTTAATTACCCACATTATCCATAAACAAAATAACAACTTGCCAAAGCAAGATGATTAATCCAAAAATAATGAAATGTATAAACTGAAATTTGGTGGGATGGATGGGGGAGAGGTGCTAGGATTCCTGCTAGGGAGACTGTCATTTACAGTGGCCCAGAAAGTGAAGCTTAGATAACTTGGGCTAATTATTTTGCACATGCAGTCTAATTTGATCTGTTGATCTTCATTAATTAAGTAAAACAGACCTAAGGTAGTCCACATAGGAAGAGACATTGGCATTTTTCCAAGCTGTTGTTTCACTGTTTTTTTTTCTGAGCTTAGATGGTAAGCAGATTTTGTAATTAGTAATTTGATTTTATAGGCCAAACCCTTGTTTGGTGACCAGAGCTGCTTTTCTCGATGTCCTTGTAATGCTGAGTACTCACCTGGGGAATTTCCGAAAGCAAGGTAAGTCAAAGGTAATGCTCTGGAAATCAGATTGAATGTCTGTGAGGAAAATTCTGAGCTGTACTGAATCTAATGTAGAGAAACAATGACAAGCTATTTACAGTCATGGTATCTACTGAATGTTAGAGACCTTTAAGTAATTCAGCTGATTCATACGAAAGAGTCGTTTATTCTGTCTTCCACAGAGCTACTCATGGAGATTGATGATAGGAAGAATGGGACACTGCCCCCTGTCAAAGCTTGGAGCAATGATCTTGCAATATTCTTAATTCTAGAACTGTGTAACAACAAAAAAGATGGCTTCCAGTTTTCCAAAACGTTTTGCAGGTCCAGAGTTGTGTAAACAACTGCAAAACAGCATAAATCCCAGAACATTGCTGTTTTAATCTTTCGCCAGAACCATGGAGACCTTCTGAGACACCTAGAATTGTTTCAGCAAAACTGTGTTTTGTCATACTGGGAAGTTTTATAAGATGGGACAAAACAAAATGTACTGTAAACAATAGGGAAAGTGAAGGTACGGAGATAAGGATGTACCCTTTCAAATGTGCTTGTCTGTATATAGACAACTTTAGTTCAGGTGTAACTAGCTTCCCTGTGCACCTGTTTTGTTTATTTCTTATGTAAAGCTGAATCATAAATTACCTTCTCAGTCGAGGAAGGCAAATAATGAATAGTACATTTATTTCATTAAAATTCTTAGTGGCTAATTTAGTACTGCATTTGATGCACTGAAATAGTTCTTCATTTCAGGTAATCCTATTTTGAGGGCTGTTCTTTATTTTGAAACAAATCCTTGTTGCTTGTGGTGTATGGCAGATGCAGTTTTGTTCAGGTCTTTGGTAGACATAGTTCCTTTTATTCCATAGTTGCCATTCATGTACTTTGGTGTGGATGTGCAGTTCTAACAGCTGCTCAGTTTTGGAAAGCACTGGCAATACTACATACCTGTAAAGAACAACAGCTGCCAGGACAATGAGTTGTTGATGAGTGTGTCTGAAAGTAACTTGTCCAGGTAGGCTGGTGCAGAATGTAGACCTTCAGAAATTTAAGAAATGCATATTTGTATACATAGTGTGACCAACATGACAGGTGTGTTCCACTGTAGCAGAAGATACGGTGATATGGAACATGAGGACGGGTCAGATCTTTCATAGCCAATGAAGAGTCATCATTTGACATAAGTCCCAGGTATCAGGGTCTACTGTTCAGGAGCAGGAAATTCTAGATGGCTTTGCACCATAGGGTCTCATTGTATCTAGTACTGAGCTGTATGACTAGATACAAACTTTATACTTGATAGGGAGGAACAAAACCTCCACTATAAATCAGTTTCAATATAGCCTGACTCTAGTGAAAAGTTTTCCTCCTGACTTCTTAATGTTTAGTATGGGTGGGCTATACCTATCATCACTAATACTCTTGTGACAATATATGTTTACTGAAGTTTCTTAAATCCTGATGTGCCTTGATGGCTATCCTTTTCAGTAATTCAAAAAGTGGAGCTCTGTATAATGTCTGGAAAAAAAAAAAAAAAAAAAAAAAAAAAAAAAAAAAAAAGCCAACCAAAAGCAACCTCCAAAATAACTGTAGGCATCTTTCTTCATTTTCATGAGTACTCCTTTGTTCAAGATAGCTCCTCTGTGGAAGTGCATTTTACACTTTGCTTTTAATTCTGACCCTCTACTTCTTCAACCCCTTTGTAATATGAAGCTTCCCAGTCCTTATGTATTCTCTTGCATTATTTTTTTTTTTCCTCTACTTCTGATTATTCTCATAACTTACCCTTCAACTCTGTTTTTGTATTTCCTTTTCCAGGTGACTCCTCTTCCTTTGTTTACTTTGGGGGCTTTATAATTCCTCTATCAGTTTCTTTCCTATTTTTATTATCTTCAGACTTTGGTCTGTTTTGTTTTTTAAGTAATTGCTGCACATTTGCAAAGGTCTCTGAAGACCTCTCTGCACCAGGAAACTCCCCTCTTTTTTTCAGTGCTCCTGATGGGTGAAGAATGGCCCTTTGAGCCTGAGGGACTGCAGCATGCTGTGTCTGGATTACAGGCTGTACTGGATTCATTTAATTTTCAAAGCTTATGTGTATTGTTCCAAATGTTGGTGCTGTATGGCAGAAGAATTTCTGTAGAGGGGAAACCGTTATTTGTTCACTCTCTCTGCTGAGGGATAGTTCTTTAACATTGTCTTGCTTAAAAAATTCACTCCTGTACAAATAAATAATGTTGGATTTCAGGCAATATCTACAGAAAGCAGAGGCTTAAAATGAAAATATGTTTTTGAAAAACTTGAAGATAACTTTAGGGACAATTTTATATATCAAATGCAGAAGCACTTCTGACGTGAAGGGATGTTATGTTCATATTAACTAGAACCCGAGTGTCCCATGATATAGCGAAATAAAAACTAAACTCATCAGTTAAAAATGAAAGTTTCGAGTCTCACATTTAAATGTTCTGTGAGGAATAATTATTAACTGAAGCTTTATGCTTAGCTGAGATTAAATATCTTACTCATATGTGTGTATCTCTGGTTATGAGCCAAGTTTTCTCCCTTTTAATCTTGATTTGTGAAGTCGTTTCAATGAATAAAGGGTGAAGGACAAATCCAAATAAAACTGTTTCCTGATGTGTTTACCTAAGAGGCCCCAGGAAGTGCTGTATATGAGTTCCAGGCCACAGGCTGAAACTGATTTTCATCAGCATAAACGGGAATGCAATGTAATGAGCCTGCAACTGGTTAAAATCAGACCACCTCTAATTGATTATGCCTGCCTAAAGGGGCTACAATTACAAAGAGATTTTCAGAGCACAGCCTTGCCTGGGCCTTTCCTACATTACGATTATTTTCTGTAAGTGATTTGTTGTCTTCAATTAATAAAATCTGTCTCTTAAAGTGCAGGACAACCCTTAGGGAATTTGCTTCACAAATTCAAAACAATTTAAGTTGTCAGATGAGGAAGGCAGGGAGTAATAGATACCAAAAGTGTCTTGTCCAGATGAAAATTTATTAGTGGCCAAATGATTATTATTTATCTTTAAAATAATAATGATAGAAAAAAAAAGATTTCCTGATTTGGACAGAAGTATTGCCCAATTCATCTCTGTAGGAAAATATGGATCTCTTTTCATAAGCTAATATCTAGAGTCCTTGTTCCAGTTCCCGATTTGGGTTTTCTGAAGTAAAAAGGTAATACATAAAGCCAAGATTATGTAAACCTATTATTTTTTTCTTTAGTCTATTTTGTCAGTTATCGGTTGCTGTTGAAACTCAGAAGAGAATGAATCAAGCCATTTTTAAAAACAAAAATGTTAAAATGTTTAGATAAGAACACTACTTTTGCTTTCATTGGGAGCAAACAAAAATTCTTGCCTGATCTAGGATTGCTTGATGAACTACTGCCTATCGTCAGTGTTAGTAACAATAATAATAATATCCAGTGAATTAGTTCTTGCACACCTCTTTGGTGTATCATCTCCACAGTAACTGGCTGTAGTGACAGAATCACACGTCTAAAGATTTTCCACTCTAAAGGGTAGAATAATGTTGTTCTCTTTCCAAGGATTTTCTTGTGTTTCTACTTTGCTAGAGAGCAGTTAAATTACTCCTGCACAGGTAAAACAGCTCCGAAGAGGATGATGTGGAAAGAAGGGGAAGTTTCAGAACTTCACATTTCCAAACCAGTGCTGAAGAAAGCAAATGACACTTGTAGGACTGTTTTAGAGGGAAGAAATGACTCAGAGTTCAGATCATTTACCGAATGTGTCCAGCCTTCACCATGTTTGTTTGTAAAGTCACATGCCTTGATCAGTGGGGAGTCAGGAGGAAGTCCATCAAGCTCTAAAGCTACAGTCCATCTGAGGATCTGTAGTGTCCTACTGAGGTTATGCATTTTCCTCTGTTGCAGTACCAAATACTAGGCAGTGCTTCATAGAGTGAGCTTGTTCTGCTGAATATTTAGACTTTTGACAGGACCTGTCACGGACAATCATGAACTTTCAAATCTTCCTCTGGAAATTATTGTGTGAAGCTAAACAGTAAGATGAAGGCATTGCTGTGATCTTGCTGTGTTGGGAAAACCGGAGCTGGGGCAGTATAGCACAGTATAAGGTCAAAACTGGGATGCTCTTGCTGTCTGTAACAGATGAAGAATGCCAAAAGGCAAAATGGTCAAATTTTCTTGCAGAACAGTTTTCTGATAGTATTTTGTACAACTCATGAATTGAAAAATGGATGCAAATCATTAAAATGTACTTGATTAATAAAGGCACATTTTACTTAGGGTTGTGTTTAAAATAATAACAATAATACTTGCACATAAACTGTTCTTCTGAGTTGGTAAATCAGTATAAATGTAATGGACTGTAAAAGATAAATCACGGAAAAGATGAAAAAAAAATCTGTTTAAGATAATCCTCCCTAGTCATTCTTTTACCTTTTATGTTTGCTGTCAGTCTCCTGGCTGATTTAACCTGTTATCGAATATACAGCGTCTTCAGAATTCAAATTCGATGAGAAAGGGAAAACACTTAAATAGCAAATTAAAGTTGTGGATCTATAATTTAGAAGAAGCTGCTTGAAGTCTAAATGTGGATTTTTCCTTTCTAAATTTGTAAGGGTAAGGATTTATAAAAGTTCTTGTGATTAAACAAACTCCTCTGTTGTTCTTGTCAGTGGTAACGAAATTACTCAGTGTTTATATAATTAATCCTGTTCATAAATATCCTGTTTTGATATCAAATTCAGCAGCCTGCTTCTCACTGTTACTAATACTTTTCCTGAGTTCTACAAATGAAAACGTACATTTTCTTGCTTTCTTCTGAGCAGCTGAACCTTCTATAGATACAGCAGTTAAATTCTCCCTTTGATCGGCATGAACAACTGATTTAAACTAATAGTTGTGCATTGCATGTAAATGTATGAACCAAAACCATGGGCAATAACATGCAGTTGTCTTCTGTTTTTGTCCTTCCACCCTTTTCTTATGACAAAATATAATGTTTTTAGGTAGAATATATTGAAATATCATGGTCTTAGTTGCACTTGTTCTTTTTAACTTGAAGTTATGTACTGGTAGAAACTATGTATTATCAAGCTTCTAGGTCTTTTGCAATGAAAGCACAATTAACTTTTAAGTAAGAATATCCTAAATATGTTACCTGAATGAATTATTTATAGAACTTTTTAATAGCAGAGTGGGCTGCGCCCAATTTCCCTCCCCCCACACACACTCTATTTTTGGGTCTGTATTGTACTTCTTACTCTTTCTTGTTTTGAAAGGAAGCTAAATGGTAAATAAAGTAAGTTTTTCTGGAGGCTAACTTAAAATCTGATAAAGTTTACATGGTAAAAATTTGGCAGGAGTAAGTAGGGTTAGTTATTTTAATTATACTTTAACTTCCTTTTACCTAAATCCCTAAGAAGTATAGCCAGACAATTACTGTGAACAAAAACACTGGCAGCTTGCTAATGCATATTTTGATTATATGGTCTAATTAGCTAAAATTTTTTAAAAAAATCTATCTGAACAAATTGAAAGCAATTTTTGTTCATTTTGTTAGAAACCTTACAAATTTAGTGTGCCAATGTGTTGACTGTAGCACTTGTTATTATTTTGACTCACAAAAAGTAAAAGTTTGAAACTGATTTATAAAATCATCTAAATAGTCCATATGTACTAATATGACATTAGTCATGTTAATGGGTCAAAAGGGAGTGTTGTTGGGTAACCAGTATTCTAATTCAATACATACAGATCTACATGTCCTTAAGTATTGGACTTTAGACCATAGCACAATGGTCTAAAAATTCATCTTGCGTGTTTGTTGCTTTGATTTACCAATATGTGTTCAGAATAAGGTCCTTTCTTAAACGTGAACATCCTTTTCATCCATAGATCATCATTTATGAACTTGAATTTGTGTAGCTGAATAAGAAATAGCTGCCCATTTTAGTTAGGAGATCTCCCTCAGACGTCACTGGTATCACCAGTTCTTGATGATTTAGCACGGCAATTCAAAATTGTTTTTAAAATGCTTAGAGGAATCCTCAATTCCAGGTCTATGAAGCTTCCACCTCATCTGGATCAGCGAGCAACCCTATACCTGTGAACACCGCTGATGGCAGGATTGGCCAGTACAACATGGTCACTGCATTTCTGTGGTTTCTTCTGAAACCAGAATGTCTGTTATCACCGTGTGCAGGCTGGCAGGGGGGAGAATGAGAGAGCTGAAGATGGGATCATTGGAGGCCCAGGAATGGGGAGTGACTAGGAATTGCACAGATCAAATGATGGACGTGCTGTGGCCAGAAGGCACAACAAAAATGAGCAGGATACAGTAAAGCAAACTGACTGAGACTGAAGTGAATAAATACTGGGGGAAGGGAAGTGGAGACGTGGAAAGCCAGTGGGCAGTCAAGGAAATCTAAGAGGCAGGAGGTGGACTTGTGACATGGACATTGAAGGAGGAAAAGAAAAGTGTTTTTGAAAAGATGGAGGTAGCACAGTAAACGAAAGAAGATAGAGCATAATATTGGTAGGGTGCTGTGCCTGAATTGAGACTCTGGGAAGGTGTGAGAAGAAATAAATTTCTACAGGAGACAGATGAACTAACTGATCCTGGTTGTTCAGCATTTAAGATCCTGTCCTCTTGTGAAGATGGAGAGTGCATCCTTCTGTTAACTTGTTACAGGTTCTGTTTAGGTTCCAGCATTTTGCAGTGACTGATTGGCACTGCTTCCATCTCTTTTTTTTTTCCTTTTTTTTTTTTTATGGTTTTCTATCTATGCAAAACACAGATGGAAAACTTGGTACTGTTCAAGAGAGAAACTGTAAGAAGAAACAATCTCAATGTTCAGATCAAATGCTTTTTCTTGTTCTCAAAACTTCCTCTTATACTATGGCAAATGCAAAGGGATGCTTCTCTCAGAGCAGTGCATTATCAGTGACTTCTGGTAGTCCCTCAGCTCTGTAGTTCTGGATTGTCTGATACTTGTTCTCTGATGTTGACGATATTGCAGATGTCTTTAAAAGAAAACATCCTACTTAAATTGTGGCTTTTTCCCAATCATAAATGATTATTTAGTTCAACGCTGTAATAAAATAGGCTTTTCTGTTCTCTGTTCTTTTTTCCCTTTTACCAGTGATTTCTCCCAAAATACTTCTAACGAGAAGGCAAGATATGGGGAAAACAAAAGAAAAAAAGTGCATTTCCTTAATATTCATCCAGGAAAAATTCTTAGCTTTGATTATGTTTCAGCCACCCCTACATTCATGTGATCTCCTTAGGTACGCTTGGATAGATGACAGTTTGTGAGTGCAAGGAATTTTAACCTTTCTTCAGTCCATAAGTTATTCCACCTCCTAGCAGATGTCAGTGATTGGATGATGAATACCCAATTTTTTTCATGTTTAGACCTTGTTCCCTTCCTATAACGTTGTACTGCAGAAACAGCAGTATTTCATTTTTACTTTTGTAATTTTTTGTTGTCTGACTATGCAGTGTCAGTAAGCTTTCTGATGTCTGTTATGATTTCTTCCCTTTTCTTGAACCTCTAGTAGGAAGATGGCATCAGTGTTAAAGGGACTACATACAGGAGGTGATCTCTGTATTTATCTAAAATGATTAAATGTATCATAATCACAGATTTAGGAAAATAGGAACTCCTCATACAAGAGAGATGTCAAATTTGCAGCCTAAATAGCCCATGTAAAATCACTAAGACTAAACAAAACGCATAACCAGTACCATGTATCAGCTGTCAAGGTGATGAAGTAGCTCTGCATTTTAAACATAGGAAGAGTTCAAATGATTTCTGTCGCTTTTGAACATATTGTAGAATCTGAGATGAAAAATCAGCTGAATCGTCCATCAGCTGACAGCTTGTTAATCCCTGAATGAGAAAGTATTTCTGTCCTTACTGTATGCATCTATTTATTCCATCGTCTGTTCTCAGAATAGTGCCTCCCTGCCACTGCTGGGAAGAAAAAAAGAAAGCAGACAAGTGGTCATAGCAGTTTTGCAGCTAGGCCCAGAGGGACCCAGGCACTGTGGAGATGGCTAAACTTTGGGGAAATTTTATAGCTGGAGATTTATTGGGTTCTGATAGTTCTGTTCTACTCCTCTTCCTTTCCCATTTATTTTCAGATGGCTAAAGATTATTTAACTTCATATATAACTAACTGAATATTGGTTGATCACAAATAGGATAAAAAAGCAAACCCTCAAACCTACCCCATAAATATGATGTCCCTTGCTGTCAAAAATGAACAAACAAACAAAACCCAATGAACTAGTTTAGGGAATCTGTATTTTAAGTGACCTACTTTCTTAAGTATTTGTTGTTTGTATTGAAGATATGGATGCTTATTTCAGTGTTGCTGACTTAAAGGGAACGAGGGAGCCTGTGAGATGTTTGTGCACAATAGTGAGGAGAACCAAGTGGTTTAGTAAGATGCATCCCCTCTTAGAAGAGAGTCTTTCTGGCCTACACAGATGAGGCAATCCATAAGGAGGGAAAAAAATTAATCCTCTTAATTCTTGCTGACTCATTTGCATCTCTCAGCCTCCTGGATAAGTCTGCTTGTGGCCAGGATCCTCAATTGATCAGCCAGACTTTGTTCTTTCTTCTCACAGCAGCTGGTTGTTGAAATTGTAAAATAATTTTTTTGTTTGTAGATAAAAGTATGTCTTTGCTGTGTTTTAACAACAGCGCCAGACATTTACTTTGGGAACCAATGTGGTTTTTCGGTTTAGTCAGATATTTTGATATAAGCCGAAGAAAAGAGTTTACTTAAACAGAAGAGAAAACATTTACATGAAAACCAGGAAAGATTTCTCAGTGATAAAGTTGAAAGCAGAAATATTTTCTCTGCATTGTAATAAGACAGGGTTTTT
Source organism: Odontophorus gujanensis (assembly GCA_013399175.1). NCBI lineage: Eukaryota > Metazoa > Chordata > Aves > Galliformes > Odontophoridae > Odontophorus > Odontophorus gujanensis. The sequence goes on along the minus strand of VXAB01003225.1, from coordinate 36,901 downwards.
CTTTCCTTCTGTATGTATTTGTGTGAAAAGGTCTTGGAGAACATGCAGACCACAAGGTGAACACAGAAGGATTTACTTTATGGGGTTCTGAGGCTAGGCAAATATGCAGGCCATTGTACTGTGCTGACAGTCATGCTGTTAAGGCATCCAGATTTAAAGAGCCCCCCTGGGAATTAGGCTGTCAAATCTTAATTACTGAGGAAGACCAGAAGTCATCCAGAAAGCTTCCAAACCAGGAAAAGCAGCTGGCACACAAAAAGAGGATCTGTAGCAGAAAAGTGTTATACTGCAGACTTTGCTAACTAGTGTTTCTGAGAGCAGTGCCATGTTTTTATATGAAAATAGTTTTCCCCTCCAAAGGAGAAGACAGAGCAAAGTTATTCTGACCTTACGAAATTGAAGTGAAGGTTTATTGCGTATTGAAACTCAGTGCGTGGCAAGCTCCTGGCCTTTGTGGAAGGATCACTTCTCCATTGGGCTGCCAAAGCATTGCAGGCTCTAGCAGAATTGGTAGTGTTGGCGCAAACAAGATGAAGGACATTCGCACATCCCATCCTTAAATTGTCTCTGTCCACCTAATGCTGCCCCCCTTTACTTTGTCACAGTGCTTTGACCCTTGCAATTTGTATGTTTTTCTGTTACTGCTTTGCACCACAGTGTTAAACATCACTGATAGGAAACCATAGGAGTACATACATGATAAGGACAGCTGAGCTAGTGGAATTGTCTTTCACCAAAATGCAGCAGGTAGGAAGCTCTGAAACAGAGTACGTCTGTTTTAAAACTGTTGTCTGTGAGGTTAGGCTGTACAGTAAATAACTGGGACCACAGCCTAATCCCTCTCCAAGGCAACCAGACAGTTTAGAAATTAAGGAATTCTGGCAGCCGGATACTTGCCGTGTGACATAGGTATTAATACTAGTTTATGCTGTAATGCTGATATTTATTGCCAGTCTGTTTGGAGGGGTTTTGGAAAATGTAGCAACTAAAATACACAAATTTGCATGTTATGAGATGGAAACCATCTGTATCTTCTGGAGGATTACGCTGTGACAGAAACTCACAGTGATAGTGCAGTTTCTTTGACTACATCAAGTCCATTCTGAAAAGACACTGTAGTGAAAACACATATGACAGAACCAGGGGTTAGGTAATAGGTCTGAAAATCTTTCTCAAATACCAAGTTTCTTTGAAGCTTGTCCAGAATTACTTGGAAAATACTTCTGCCTTATATGCTAGACAATCAGAAGCAGCCAAGTTTCTGTGTAAGTGTCAAACATGTTAAGATAGCTTTGAAAAAATTTGAATATGAAAGAGCAGGATATTTAACTGCAAATAGAAGGATTAGGGAAGTGTCTTCAAGGGCAACAAAACATGAACCCATATTTCCATATTTGTATTGCAACTTTGTGTCAAATTCTGGAATTTAATGGTAAAACTCAGATAGGCTCTTTGGTAGTACTCCCTGCTATATCAAATGTCTTGTAAATACTGAAGAAGCGTAGCCAAATTTGCTTTAATCTTTTTATTTACCTTTAATGCATTTTGATAGAAGAAACAAACTTCTAACGTCCCCCAACAGCAGTAGCAGTATGGTTCTTTTTTATGCTTGAGGTTTTCTTTGTGAATGCCCCCTACTTCACGTTTGGGTTTGAATTCTGTGGGATATAGCATATTTGTTTCATTTCAGTACAAACTATGCAGACATCTAAACTGGACAAAAGTCTTGGATTTTATATTGTAAAATTACTTGTTCCTGCTCAAAATGGAGATGATTGAACTCAAGGATTGCGAGGATCTCGTAATGTCTGTGTGTGAGAGAGAACTGCCAGTTGTTTCTTTCTTTCATTTTGAGTCAATATTGCCTATATCGTTGGGGCCTGAAACACTCTGACACTGCAGACACCTCTGACCTTCCTGTTAACTCCAAGAGGTGATGATGTGGTGAAGTGCTGTGCAGTCTGGGGAGGTTGCAGCAGTGCAAGTGACCAAAATGTTAATGCTCTCATGTATGAGATGGGTTACAGTGCAGTTCCTTTTTTCTTAGCTGTGTTAACTGTTCAGAGTTAATAGACATAGGGTAAGCATACTGGAATTCTTTAATCTGTAAATTCTTTAGGTTAACACACACAGGACAGTTCTATTTATGTAGAGAGAACAACTGAGTAGTATCCTTTTCTGACTGCAGCTATGCAAAAGGTGGACTTAAAGATGGTGACCATGTCCTTGTTTCTCCTGATGGCAACAGAGTAGGATAACAGAGCACTTTCACTTTTAGAGCTATTCTATCAAGGGTAATATGATTGTGTATTTGTATTCTGGGGTCTTTTGACTTTCCAAACTGCCTATATATTTTTTCATGTATTTTTAAGTATGTTTACATTAGTTTCCATTTGTCGCTTTCGTCACATGTTGAACAGTTTATAGCTTTCAGAGAAGTCTTTCATATTTATTTGTATTCAGACGTGAACAGATGTGACAGTTTACTGACTCTCATTTCAGGAATGCAATGTTTTGAGTTTTGGGAAGAGATGAACAGAGTTATTTCAGAATCTGAACTGGTGACAGGTCTTCCCTACTTGACTGCAGTACCTGGACTGGTGCAGTATCTTCAGAGCATCACGAGACTTGTAATATCAGTGCTGTCAGTGAACTCAACTGCTGACATCCGGAGTAGCAGTTCGCCCACTGCAATGAAAATAGCCAAACCATCAATGTCAATAGTTCATCTCCTTCACTATGAGTTTCATGAAGTACGTCTGCTTGCTTTGGAAGCAGTACTGTGCTGGCTGAAAAAAGTGAACGCCAAACAGACTGCAGAAGAAGGAGGTGTACTGTGTTTACTTGTTGATTTGGAGAGCATTCTCCTTTCAATGGCTCTGAAGGAAAAGAATCTAGAGTGTTTTTACAAGGTAGGAGAGTGCTACTTTATTGATATTTAATATGTTTTCAGTAAATGATATTCTTAATTTTTACAAGTATGTTTCAAGCACGCATGATGTTTTTTAAATACTGTGTGCAATTTTTTCTTTGAGCTGTGCTGTAATTCTGCAAAATATTCTTGTGTAAAAACTGTGTTCCCTTTTTAGCACTGTTAGGAAAATCTTATTAGAGTGGGGTTTAAGTCAATGGGATATTGATCTCAAATGCACGTGTTCACTGAGATTTTTTGTAAACTCTTTGTGAATTGTGTGTGCAGGTGCTGGAAGTTCTTTATAATATGGATCTCAGAAACGTACTCCCAAAGGCTGAATACTCTTTAAAAATGAATCCCAATGAGTTCTTAACTTGGAGCTTGGACACTGTGGAAAACTCCAACAGGTATGGTCTGCCGTGCACATTTAAATACTTCTATTTAAAATACTTAAAATGTTTGTATGTCAATTGATTTGTGTTAGAGCTGTCTTAAAAATTCATGCTGTAGGACAGTGTGGGCGGCTGAATTTGAGAAAAAGAATGTTCCTCAAGTTATAAATGCCCAGCAATACAGTTCATGAAATTATAATTCACTTCAGCTATTAGATGGTAGTCAGTGAGTATTGCTCTTTGCAAATGGTAAGCAAGGAACACCATAATGCTTGGAGTTGAGGATCCAAACATACATGAATTCATTGTGAGTGTGCCACTTGTTCTGTTCTGGTTTATCTGTTGAAAGTCTGTAGAAGTGTCAGACCCAGTTCCACTTGGATTAGCAAAAAAGGTTAACTCTAGAAATTAAAAACCTAGACCTAAATGGTCCTCACAAGATTACTTGAATTCAAGGTTTGTTTCCTCTGCGTTGTGGGCTATCCAACTAGGCTTGAATTTATGTATGTAGTATATTCCATCCTGTAGATTAGCTGCATATTCTGAGTGCTGACATTGCCTGTTTTTCACATCAGGACACGAGTATGAATCCAGAACAAGATTTGAGTGTGTAAGAGAAGAAAATTTAGTCTCCCACTGTACCTTCAGACCCGGTTACACCATGTCTGGAGTCTGACTGGACAGGGCTGGCAGTTCTTCCTCAGGCTTCTGAAATTGCAGTATATATTTCAGAGAAATTGAGAATTTGAGCTTAAGTTCAAATGTACAGCATCTCTTTGAACTTGCCCACAGAAAAACCAAGGTGTTTACTGTGTGCTCCCCTTTGTGAGTATGTGTACTGAAACAGCAGTCCTTCATCAGACTACTTCCTCAGAGTCAGCAGAAAATACTTAATACCCTTAATTAGTTACTGAGTCCATCTATTCATAAAAGAATGGACAAATGGGGTGAAAGTATACAGGCATGGAGGGCCTATTTCTATTAGTGGTGATAGTCTCTTTTTGAAGTCAAATAAAAATCATGCCCCACTGTTACCACTGTATAATATTTAGAATATAAAGTGTAAAACAGCATGATATAGCAGTGCATATTTGCAGTTGATTTGGACTACACTTGTCAGGTTTAAATAATACTGTGCAGTGTTTACTTCTGGAATGAAATTAGATACATGTGGTGAAATAACTCTGGCTGGTGCTATTGAAGAGGGAAATCATTGAAATAGCAGACCTTAGCGCTCAGTGTTGCCATTCCCTGCTGAGAGACCAACCTCTTCAGGATGGTAACAGGCACCATCTTCTGAGACCCTGCTGGGCAGGATGGAGGCTCAGGAGCCAGTGGTTGGTGCACTGAGCACTAGTGACATTTTTAGCAGCCGTGGAAGAGAGATTCCTGGAATGAATGTAACTCCAGCTTGAAGGAATGCTTTTGTTTATCATTTAAAATAATGTCTGGTTTCTTTGACTCAAGTTCCATTTCCAAATTTGTTTCTCTATCGGAAGTATGTAGATAGTAAAAAACATGAGAGGTGAAGTAAGAGCATATTGCATTTGCATAGTAACTGAAAACTTAAATATAATCAATATCAGTAATGTAAAACTTAGCACTCAGCTTACAAAATGCCCAATGGTGATAATCAGGAAGAAATAGGAGTTGGCTGTGTTTCTTCAAGAGAAGAAAAGATGGCAGAAATAACTGCTTTGTTTTGCTATGTTCTTCACCTTCTCTTCTCAGCACTGAAGTTCAAAGCATGGCTTTCAAATTTGCCTCAAAGTTGGTTGTACATCTTCTAGAGAACCACCAGCAGGTAAGTGAAACCAGGCGGCCTAGTCATATTGTAGTTCTGGAGTGTGGTTTCTCTTGATTGTACATCCCAAGTTCTCCTCTGCCACTGTACCTTCTCTAGCTTAATGTCTTCTTCACTGAGCACAGTTCTGCATTCTGAAGTGAGGCCTCCACCAATATTCTCTCAGTATATCCCTTTGTAAGTAATTCCTAGCTAAATACATGAGAAATTTTTTTTGATGTATTAATTTCAACTTCTGAGACCATCCGAAGTAGTCATTCTAATGTGGAAAGAAAAACGCCCGCAGCAATTAACAACCTGTATTGAATTCATTCCATGTCCTACAGTGCAACTCCCTCTGGCTTCTGATTGCTGGGGCAGCAGGAGAGTAGTTTCTCATTGAATTTTCTCTCACAAATTGAATAAAACTATAATAAGCCTTGTAAAAATAAGACTCTGTTCTCTGTTTATCGACTATTTAATTTAGATTGTTACAAACACAGCTTCTGCCTTGGATTTGTTTTGATTTAAAATTGCCACTCTGTGATGTCACATATGCACAGAGCAGTGCTAATGCAGCTTTTAATGTTAGACAATTTTTGTTTTCATGTTTTCAAAGGTACAAATGATACTTCATGGTATTTGATTTTTTTTCTTACAGCCTTTTTTTTTTTTGTATGAAATATGAATATTGTTGTACAGTCTTCTGTCTCATTTAAAAAGGCATGGAATTGCACATAGGAATTGGAAAAATTAAAATGAATTATGTTGTTAATTCTTTTGTTTAAAAAAGGCAAAAAATGCAAGGACTTCAAGTCATAAACAATAAAATAACCGTATAAACTTGGGTTTGCAAATAGACTTGGAACAAATTGTTGCTGAGAAGTTTTCTAGTAATTTATGAAGAGGAGTTAGTGAAAAATTCTGCAACGATCTGAACTGTGGTAATGGTTATGCTAGAACAACTTCCTCTAACAAGCATGTAAATCATGGGAGACCTAAGACATCTGTATGGAGTGTGCTTTCTGCTTTATAAAAGATCAGGTATGCCGGGAGATTTTCATCTAAGTTTCTTTGGACTCACATTCAGTTTATGCATCTGTAGGAGGTTCTGCTTGAGATAATCCATGTGTCCGCTTAAATATGAGGAATTGTAATCCCTGATGAGGATTTTACTTTGCTTAGACCATTACAAAATCTGTAGGACATGCTCTGGCTCTGTCCCTGTGCTGTGCTGAAACACACACACGAACCACTCCCAGTGAGCAGAGCACAAGCAAGCCTTCATTTGTCCCTTGATGAGTCCTTGTGCACTGCTGTGCCTTGTAACTCTGCTCACCTTGTCACTGGTTCTCTTCTGTACCTTTTTTATTTCTTCATTGTTTTCAGTGTGTTTAGGGAAAAACAAATAGGAAAGGAAAAAAATAGTTGCAGATAGCCCAGGTGTTTCCATGTTGAGCTTGTGCTGTTTTCCTGTTTGCATGTGAGATCCCAGTCTATTTCATTTCTGTGGAGTGTCCTTATTGCCATAGCATGCTGGTCAGTGGCTGCACCCAACTGCCATCTCCCACAGTTCCAGTACCCAGACCTGCCCTTGAGACTCCTTCGCCTTGGCTGACTATGGCTCTTGCAGGGGCCTCCAGCTCTTCCTTTGCCAGCTGTAGAAATTTGCACTAATTCCCTCTTATGGCCCCACTGTTCCAGTGGAGATCAGAATTGACAAGTTTTGGAAGCACTGTTCCCTTTATGGGTAAAATGCATTTTATTTCCTTCCAAAACAATATTGTAGCCATTGCTGCACATCAAAAAGAGTCAAAGCTTTGTTCTGTTATTACTAAGCAGTGGTTTTCTTACTGTGTGTCTCTGAGAACTAAATATTTCCCAAGAGATGGCAGCTGAATATTGTTTTAACTAGAAATTTTCTCTTTCCTGTTTATTTATTTATTTTTTAATTCTTCAGCTGTCAGGACATCAGACTTTACTGTACATCAGTCACCGTGGAGATTCCTTCTGTGCTTTGAATGCACATGCTACCAGAGCCCATGTTACATCAGCAGTTGCATTTTAAAAAAAACGTTCCTCCCCAGTATCTTTAGACAAGACAAATGCAGCTGCATTCACCTACCTCTTTAGAAAGCACTGCATTGTGGCCAAAATGCCTACAACAACTGACTGCTGCCGTTCCAGATACATGTGCCAGTTTACACATAGGATGATTTTGGGAATTGATTTTCTTCGTTATAGTCCAGGATATGTATCTTTGGCTTTCTTTTATAGAAGAATTGAGGATGTGGGATGTTTTGACTTATGTGGTCCTTGGTGAGTCTGGTGTGAGGGGACACCATGAGACAGTTGCCTATGAATGCTGGTGTAACTAAAAGAAAATATTCTGACTTAACTGTGACATAGTCAACTTCTGAATTTTAGCGTGATAGTGACCATTAACACGGGGTGGAACAGCTTACTTCTCCCGTATGTTCTGTGTTTTCAGATTTCAGAAGAGATCTTGAAAAAATGGGTTCAACAGATAATTTATTTTTGTGGAGATGAGCAGGAGACAGAGATGCTGTTAGCAGCTGCTGAAGTACTTAAAACTGTGACATCATTACTTCTGATCAATGAGAAGCTTGTACTTGGTGAGTAGTTTGAATATTCTGGATCTGTACCAATGAAACCCAATAATACATGACTCAAAATGTATTATGTACATATATAGGTACACCATTTGTACATAAACAGATCAAACAAGGTATTCTGAAAATTTAATTTACGAAGAGAACGTACTAAACATTATTTACTTATTTGAACTACAAATGTATTCAAATTCTGGTATAAAAAGCTCACGAGTAGAGCTTCTTGCAATAACTCTGCAGCGGAGAATGTGAGGTGCTGTAATGTCTGCAGGCCACTATTCATGTCTGCACAGATTTACTGGCTTCCTCTCTGACCCAGACCTTTCTGACATATTCTGTTGGTGATGTGGACATACTTTAGTTCATCACTGTGGGCAAAACAAAGCTCTGTTTGCTGAATGTTGAAATTAAAGAGTTCGGTCTAGAAATGAGGAACAACATGTTCTACAATGAAAATGATTAGTAATTGGATCACATTATACTACAAGAGGTATAATGATTTAAGTTAGCATTAGACTGTGTATTTAGAAAGCTAACCAACCAACAAACAAAAATCTTCATAGCCTGTTTCAACCGTGTTACTGACTGAGAAGCAAAGTTATGTGAAATTCTGTGGTCAGTTGTACAGAAGAGGTGAGATTTTGTTCAGTTTTGTTTTCTTTTTAAAAACCCCAACCCTTTTTAAATTTATTTTGTGAACATAGACTAAGGGGATTTTGTGACTAAGGAGCCAGGAGATACCCTAAAAAACATTTATCTACCGCAGTAAATAAGAGTTCCCAAGGTGTTAGTGGACAAGCCATCTAAACTGGCTCTTTGTTCTGAGGGAAGAAAGATGGAGAATTAGTACTCTGTACAACCTAGAACTGTCAGTCTGGAGTTCTTCACAACTGTGTATCAGACCTTCCAACAAGCTCCCTTTGATGTACATTCATGAGAGGAGGAAGGCCAACAAAAGTCAGTATGTCCTGGTTTCTCTCATTTCTCCTTCATGTTGCTTAAGAGTTCAGAGAAAGTCTTCCTGGAAAATCCATTTGCAGGAATCCTCCTCGCTGGCAGGTACGATAACAGCTTGTCTAGGTGGGAAAGCTGGCCATTGAATAGAGAATGGAGTATCTATTCTGTTCCAACTGTGCCAGCATAAGATTATTAGGTCCGTTGTGCTAGGAAAAAGCAATTTCTTTCTGAAATAATTATTCTCTGTGCTATTCCCAAATAGGAAAGTTGTATGAAATATGGGAATACTTCTGCCTGTGAAGTTAAGCCTAAGGCATTTCATTTTGGCCAAGCAATGAAATATATTTAATTGTCTGGCTAGCCTTGTAATACAAATCTCTGATAGAATCATTGATAATGTGTTTGAAACAAACCAGTGCAGCAATGAAGCAGGCACTTTGTTGTTCTCTGTGATCACCAGAAAGTGATAGTATCTAATAACTGACTGCCTCCAAAAGGGATGTTCCAGTGGATTCCTTTAATGAGAATGCTCAATGGGAGCTGAAAAGTCACTCCATCTTAATCATATCCCAGCAAACAGATGAGTACAGTCTTGTGATTTCTGCACTTCATCTAGTCATCCTTTGTTCCATGTTTCTTGTGGATGATGGCATTTGTGGCTGGCACTATTGAACAAAACTTGTATCCGAACCAGACTCGTTTTGGCAGCCCCCACAGGCAGATCACAGTGTGGCGGAGGATCTCCAGCAGCGAAACTTTCACCAAATAGGAATTATGTGCTCCTAGAAAATGTAGAAAATTCAGAGCACTCAGAACTTAAAAGTTCAGTACAGAACTATCCATTCAGGTCTGGATCTGAAATGGAGTGACCCACTGTTTTAAACCAAGCTGAGTCAACCACCTAACTAAAATATGCAGAAAACATTTTTGATTTCTGGCTGTCTTTCCAATGTATTCCCAATGCATTTATCGTGCCCCTGTCTCAGCATTTCACTGAATTTGTCATGTTTAACTGTGCAGACATTGCTTCATAATTTTTTTTGAATGCGTGTAAGAAATGGAATCCTGATTTTTCTCCGTAAATATTTATAGGTCTCTCTGATACCCTTGCAATGTGGAAATGTGTGGTTCTCCTGCTGCAGAATGAAGATTTAGTAGTAAGGGATGCAGCTGCTGAGGTCCTGCAAGTGGCACAGACTGAAAAAAAGAGCAGTAAAGGAACAGGTATGCTCACTTCACTTTTAAAAAGCATTGCATACTTGAGAGACTGAAGTATTTCTCCTCTCATCACGAAGTTCTTCCTAACTGTAAAATGATCCATGTATCTCTTGAACACGTACCATAGAAGATAACAGTAAGCTGAGATTTGACACCCAGCATGCTTTTATTGTTTTGTTTGCACTGTTCTTGATATAATTTGCAGAAGGTTATATGGGAATGTAGAAAAGATAACTGCAGTATTCAGCCTCATGGTTCTTCCTGTTGATAGGTCCACTATAACATAAGGAGTAACGCTGCGAAGTCTTTAATACAACTGTTAGTCTAAAACAGTGCGATGGAAGACGCTATTTGAAACCCAGGTTATTGTAATAGCCTGATCACAGTGCAACAGGAATCTGGGAAAACCATCTCAACTCATTGATTCATTATTAGACCTTGAAATCCATTTAGATAGAGATCAACAAAGACAATTCTCAGCACACCCACAGCATGCTTTCAAGGACAAGGGCCCTTTGTCTGTATGCCCTAGTTTACTCAACCCTGTTAATTTTAAAATAGCCACAAAACTTGAGTAGGCTTAACTAATTGATGTGTTTTGCTTTGAGAGTCTTTGCTGAAGCATTCTTCCTTGTGCTGTGAATAAATAAGAATTTGCTACCAATCTGTTTTCGCTCTGGTGGTCCCTATGGGTTGGTGCTTTCAGTAATGCCTCTACCAGCTTGTCTGCAGTCAGTACAATGTAGTTGACTCGATCCACATGAGTTTCTGGTAGATTAGCGATAAAGCAGCTCCGTGGTTAAAACTAATACTGCAGTGTATCTTTTCTACTGCTGTAAACAGAAGTAGCTGTTAATGTGCTCAAGCAGCATATATGGTTTTGAGCTGGCACTGTTCAGACACAGTGCTGTGGGGTAGGGTAGGAGAAGGTAAAAGAAGGATTGTGTTAAAGACAGCTTTCATCTCCCTGTTAATTCCTGCAGCTCTCCTTCCAGCTCTCTCACCACAGCTCTGGCAGTTCATCTGGTCCGAGCTACAGCTCTGTCAAGCATCTGGAAGCTCTGTATATGTGTGTTTTAGCCCCTGACACTGGTGTTTGAGGGCCATCCTCAAATATCTCAAGATGGTACTTTCTCTGGAAATAATACAGACATGATTTTTTCCTCTGGTTCCTGTATTTTGCCCATTTTTCCTTGTCGTATCTCTTTGCCAGGGGCTATTCTGCTGTAGCTTGATGAGACGTTTAGAGCTCTGTCTGAGTACTATGGTCTTACCAGTACTTGCTGATATAACTTACCACTTTGGTAAGTAGAAGGGGCCAAAATTGAGGAAGTAACATCAGAATTGTTTTTCAGTTTCAGTGTTCCAAAGCAGGATAAGGACCCACTCCCCAGACTTACTTTACCCCCGTAGTTATTCTAAGAATATTAAGAATATGCATATACCACGGATAACAAGAATAGCAAAGTACACTGCTTTTGGAAAGATGCAGTCCAGTTTATTTCCTCCTTTATTTAACATTTTTATTATTGTTCCTGCCTGTGATCTTTTTCTGCACTAAACTCCTTTGTTTTTCTGTGCTTGTCTGTCTTTCAGGATAGGAGCACACTGGCTTTTTGTTTGCAGCTAGATAAAAATAAGCATTACCTTCAGTCGCTTGTTACTTTCTTTTATGCCCCATTTACATATGTACGTGTATGCAGTATGATTGGGTCAGGGTTGTTGTTTTTTTTTTTACAGATGTTTTGTGCATCACCAGTGCTGTCTGTGCTGGAAATTTCTAAGTGACATTCAAATAATTACAGTTTTTTTTCCCCACATCTCATACCACAGAAGTCTGTTCTTTTATCACAGAATAGCTTCTAAAGTTCCTAATGCAGTAGGACTCATTAGAAACCATAATACAGCTCTCTTCGTTTCTTAAAAACTGCTGGATATCTTGCACTGACTGACTTTTCATTTCCATTGTGAGATCACAAATACATGTTGTGGTGCAGCAGCGTTATCATGAGATGAGAATGAAAAATGACTCAAGAGATCAAAACAAGGACTGCATGACTAGAGTGCTATTTCTGTGCACTCTGTAATTGCTTTAGTTTCATTGCTATTAACACTAGTTAACATATGAGAGTAAACAGTCTATTATAATTTCAGTTTTCTTTGTTCCTCAAACATCTTTATGCCCAAGTAGATGTTATATTTCCAGAAATACTGCATTGTTTTGAGTGTCACCTTTTACTGCTGTTAATTTGCTGCACATAAAGCGGGAGTACTGCTCACAAAATCCAAGCATTGGACTTGCCAGAGGTTGGCACAAGCATTGTTATGTCTGCTCTTCACAAAACTCTCACCTGTGTATACAGCATGTAAAGCAGCTGGCTGTAGCTGTCTACGGAAGAACTGTATTGCCAGCTTAGGGAATGAATCACACACCTTAAGTGTTTTATTTATGTCTGAGATCCAAAGGAATCTCTGTTTATAGCCTGATAACTGATTAAGCCTGCAGAATTGATAACTGGTACAAGCTGGTATTTGTTTTTCCTGCAGCAGAATATAGTGCAACAGAGTATATGCAGCAGCTAGAGTGAGTCTGAATTTTTACCCTGCTTCGGGAAGATGTGTGAAGCTAGAATATTTGCTACTAGTAGCAAACTCAGCTTGGTTGCGTGGATTGTTAGTATAACTGTTATAGGACATTCTTGCTTTGCCTACACGTTGCTGAATTACAGCATACATGTAGCAGTGTGACAGTTTTTCAGGTCATTTATAGGTGGTGAAACTGGAGGCAAATGTGCCTTTCTATTAGCGTGGCTTCGCTTCCTGTAACTGCCCCTATCTCGTGTAATTCTTTGAAGCGTTATGTGAGCTCCTGGAAAAGAATGTGAACTTGCTTATTATTCCCTCATGGCTTAATGAGGGGAAAAAAAACCAACATTTCCTCAAAGAACTAGTCCATGCAGCTTTGGATCGCTCAAATGATGAGAGCAGTAAGCTTGCAGAGCCCAAAACAGAGGGTAACAAATGTAATAAAGGAATTGTTAAAATTGCAGCGCCCATTTTTGAGTGAAAGGAGGAAAGCTCAGAAGACCAAACTGATACACAGCAGGTCTCCTGTGCTCTCACTGCTCTGTCTTTCTCTTCCCCTGAAAGCTCCTACTGTTACTGGTAAAGTTCATGTTTTTAATTTATTTTATTCATTCAGATGAGCTTGATTTAATTTTTGTAATTAGGTAAAAACTAATGGGAGGGTGTGGGTCAGTGAGGTTGGCTGTGTTGCTGCAGTCATGCTCTGAACAGAGCAGGTCGAAGAGAATTCTATCTCACTAGAAACAAGAAAACCTTTTGTTTTGCTTGCTAAAAATAACTTATGAGGTAGTTAAGGTTTTACTAATAACTTGAACAATATAAACCAAATCTGTAACTCGAGGTATTCCATGTGCACTTTGTTGTTGTTTCCTCATGCATTGAGTTGTAAACTTCTGTGGGATTGTTTTATTCCTCTTAGTACGAGGGAGGGTACAGGAAGTATTGTATTCAGTGTAAATGTAGAATAGCTGCTTTGAAATCTAATTAAATTAGTGACCCGTGGCTGTGTAAAGTCTAGACCTATTCACAAGCAGCATTGCTCATCCAGGAGGGTTACTCCTTACAAGAAAGAAGGAAAAGGAGTTTACTTTCTCTGTTGATGATTGCTTTATTGAATATCCTGACAAATTCATTTACTACAACGAAAGTTGTATTAATTTGTGTCATTTTGCTCTGTGCTTTTTTTTTTAATCCAGAGAAGTACTTTCTAAAGTTAGAAGATTGTCAGGAGTAGAAAACCTTAGATAAACTGTCTTTTGTACTATTACAGCTAAGCCAGTGCAATTCTCTTTAGATAGCTTAACATTTATGTTGGTAAATCACCAAGTTTACCTTAAGTTGGGTTAAGATCTTAAGCATTAGCACCAATTTAGCTGATTTGATTCAGCTCAGACAACTTCAGAAATGTAGATAAGCAATTAAGCTTTCAGAGCTGAGTCAATCTGAATGTACCTGAGTGATATAGAAAACTAATAGTCTTCTCAAATATGATTTTGGCCTTTGGGAACCTCTTGCTGCATACAAGCACAGAGGCATAGTGATACAGCAGCATGGCTTAGAAATGAGCACAGCTGCTCTCTGGAAGCTGCTTTTTGTGTAATTCTGAGAACAGGATTGGGTCTGCTGGTGACATAGGCAGAATGTACTGCTGATTAACTCACTGGCCAAAAATGTGGGGGTATTTATCCTGTTCCTTTTCTTCCCATTTTAAGCACTTCAGAATGAAGCAGTACAAGATACTCGTACTCCTGTCTCAGGAGTTGTCCTTTACTGTTTAGTGCAAACTATCTTTTAGGCAGAAACTTCTCTTTTCTTCCTGGTTGTTCCTTTCCTGCTATATTTGACTTTTAACCTTCAGAAAGGTGATTAGTGAAAATGACAGATATGCTGTTGGGAAAGGGGCACTACTGGTTTGCACAGCAGATTTGGTTGAGATTCCTGCGGAAGTCATCATGTGACCTGTGGTCTACTGGCCTCTGATTTCTCAGACTAAAGGTATGGAGGAGGACTCACCTTTCAGTAACTTCTGTTTTAGAAACTGACTAGAGAGTGTAAATGTGAGTTAAGGGGGAAGTTAGAATGTGCTCCTGCAGGGAGAGAAAAAAAGTCATTTCATTAGATTAAAGAATGAAACATCTTGAAGGTAATTTCGAATTCTTTTCTGGTCGTTAGCATCTGGCTGGATAGAGCCTCTCTGTCAATCATGCTGTCTCCATGGCATGAAGAAAAGCAAAGGTGTTTGTTCTTTGTGCTTCTGGGTTTTTTTTTTGTTTTTTTTTTTTCCCCACACGTCATGAATACAGAAGGTAAATTCAAATTGAATCACCTTGACTCTAGAAACTGTGCCTGTTATGAAGATGTGTACTGAAAGGCTCACGTTTTAGGTGTTTATTGAAGATGGGATGCGTAAATAAGCCTTTAACAGAGGTAGAAAAGGAGAAGTTTAGAAAAGCTCAGACTGTATTTACATTTGAAAGAGAGGAGATTTTGGTCAGATTTATGTTCCTTTTTCCTGTCCTTTAAAAATCTTCTTCAGTGAATCTAAAGCTGTGCAGAAGTTCTCATACGTATGTGCCCTGAGATCTTGTAAATCAATTGAAAGATAAGAGATAATGCAGGCTGTGTGATGTTAATACCACCCAATGACCTGGCATTCATCATCAGCACCACAGGTCATATCAGCAAATCTTGGGTGACTGACATGATCTCAAAACTTGTACCCCAAATGTCCTATATGACCGATCCGTGAAGTATTCCAGGACAAGGGAACAAATTAAAACCATTCTCCAGTTGCTGGTAAAACAACTAGGAGTAAATGCTGTGCAAAACTCAGATACTAAAAATACCATTGTCATTGGTGGTATTCAGCTGTGTGATAAGGGCATCCCACGTACGGCACAGGAAACAGTACAGAAATGCATTGCACTTTCATTGCTACTTCAAGTCCTTGTTGTTATTTGAAGCTGTGTTTTATTCCTTTAAGTGTCTGGAAACCTTTGTCATAGCAAAAGTCCATCTCTTCTAATGAACCACGTAAAGGAGAAGGACTGACTGATGTGTTAGACATCTTGCCAAACCTGGGGAGAGATCCACCACTTTGCTATACTTCTGTGCTGGCATTGTTCCTCCCATCTAGGGAGGCAAATGGGAGGAGTGTGGTGAATGAAAAACAAGTTGGGTTACTCTGATCCTGGACAAAGATTAATGTGTAGGGTTCAACTTTTCTCGTGCATTGGGTGACGTGCCCCAGTGTTCAGGTTAGGCTAATAGACCTCTTTGTAAGCTGAGGCCCCAAACAATTCTCTTAATTGCATCTCTTAAAACCAGTTCTGGCAGCTGCATGGCTTTAAGAAATAGATGGTAATTACCTGAACATAAACTAGGGAACTGCATGCATGCACTGCTTTGAGGATGTATTAACTGAAATCTGTGGCAGGATCATAGGTGATACATTTCTATTTCTTGATTTAAGTAAGGGTTGTGCATTTTTTCCCCCTCTATTTATATTCTTTAGAGATTGATGAAGGAGTTACAAAAAACATGAAATCAGAACTTGTCTGTAGAGAGCGCTGTGCTGAAGCTATCAAGTGCTCTTCCAGTTACTAACTTGAAAACAAGAGATTTTTAGTTCTGTGGAGGGACATAACTGCGTGCAGATGATGGAGCATTTTCGTTCTCAGTACATGATGTCAACCACTATTGTGTGGAAAGTTAAGAGCTTCCAACATTTGGATCAATTTCAAGTCCTCCCTACTGTCCTGGGTAGGAAAAAACAGCATTCATGGAGTACTTACTAACACCCACGAATTTTAAGCTACCTGGAGAGTCTTTTGTAAATTTGGAGTCTGATCGACTGGAAGTTCTCCTAGTCAGATTTTGTGATGTGCCACAGGGCTACTGGGAAGCGTCCAGAGGTCCTCAGCATTGTCAGGGCTACTGATGGAAGACTGCTCCTGGTGTTAGCCAGAATGTGCTGGTGTTCTTGTACTGGGGAGGAGTGGAAGGAAGGCTAATGTAATTTTTTCTGGGATCAACTCCAGTATTTATTTTGTTTTGACAGTTTTCTTGATAACTGAATTCTGGTAACCAGATGCACAACTGTTTGAAAAGAGCTAAACCTGCCATAAAAAGGAATCATTTGAGCTGAATGTTAGGATTTCAATGGGAGGAAACATTTAGCCAAACAGCCTTCGACCAGTAGAAAGTAGATAGGACCCATCTCAGCAGTAGCAGATGATGTGATAAAGTTCAGAAGCAGTCAAAAGCTGAAAAAGCAAAGCAGAGTTGTTCATGTTGCAGAACAAGATGAAACTGCACAAATGATACTTATTTTATAAAAGTTGTGTGTGGCATTTATGTAATACTCTACTGTAAAAAAAATACCTCCTGCCACCTCAGTGGCCAAGTGAAAATACTGGCTGCAATTTGCAGTGTTACAGTCAAATACGGTGCAGGGACTGTGTATTCACAGTCACTACAAAGAGGTGAAAGCTCTTCGGTTACGTTGGATAAAGCATGCTGAGGACAGGAGGAAAGGTCAGACAGCTGTGTGTGTATTCCTGGAATACACTGAAAGGGGTTCCAACAAGGGAGATGGAGGGGGTGCTGCTGGGAGTTCTGGGAACAATCTGCTCTGTGGAGTGCACTAGATGTTACTGAAAAGTACCACAGACTGTGCAAGGTAACATCACAGATAATGTACTTACGCTGTCTGTAATTGTAGGACTGTAAATAGAGTAGAGTTCACAGAGAAGGAAAACATGCTCCTTAAAACGTTGAACATTCAGGATTCTACTTGAGGACAATACTTCTGGCCACATCTGTTTTTCCCCTTCTGTGCTTTCAAAGGTAAATACTTCTTCGTGCTTATATAAGATTCATTCAAATCACAGCAAACTAATAGATGGTAAATATCTGTGGTAGCTGGTGACTACCTGATGACTGTGATGACCTTACATCTAAGAAGCTTGTTCCAGAAAGCAAAATGACACGTGGTAGAGATTATGAAATATTTACTGTGGCTAGAAGCTATAATTTGGTGTTTTTAACATCTACTGTAATAGTTCTAAGAAGGGCACAATTACATGTCAGTTGCAAGATGAAAGAATCGAGGTTTACAAGTGTAAATGAATTCATCTAGTCTCTCTGCTAGAGTAAATTTAGTCCTATTCCAGAAGCAGATTTGACCTGTGGCCTAGTTGTGTCATAATTTTATTCTCATAGGTATATTCAGAATCTTTAACATTTCTTTTGTATCTGACATTCTAGTCTTATATCCTAAAAATATTTCATATTTTAATGAAAATTACTGGAAGATCTGATCACAAAGTAACTGAAATCTTTCAGATTGCATCTGTAGTATGATTGTTTCCTGTCTTAATGGTGACTCTTGAACAATGGTAGATATTTTCCCTGGATGCAGAGGAAAAGTAGGCAGAAAAGACTAGAAAATTGGCTTTAATATTGTATTCAGAAAACTCTTTGGAAGTCACCTTTGGGCTCAGGGACCCAGAGCTCATTGTGTTGTCTGCCCTTGCAAGAAATGCTTGGTAAAAACAAGTTGTATTATCTGCCCTGTGTTGACTAGTTCTTACAGCTAAGTCATGAAATGTCGCAGTTCGGGGGCTTGTTTGTTGTTTCCTGTAGCTGGCATTCTGTATTGCTAATTCTGAGCACACTAAGAGTCAACAAAAGTGTTTAACTTCTTCATATCTAGATTTTGACGATCTTAACAGATTTATTTAGGGACTGAGTAGAGGTTCCAGGATAAATGAAGACTGCTGGACTTTGCCTATAATCTGTGTAACATTTTGCTACAGTGTTCACTATTCCTACCAAGATTGGAATGTATTACTTGAATAAATTGGAATATAGAGATGTGCCACTTTCGTTACCTGGCACTGGGGGGAAAGCTGGAGCAAGTGAGGTGCTAGCACAAAAAGACCTGAGTTATCTATAACCTACAGCTGCCTCTGTCCTCCTTAGACTGCTTAAGACAGAGGAGGTCATGTGAAGGAACAAGCAGATATGGCCCAGCACCTGTGGTATTTTTAGTGTCTTAAAAAAAAAAAGTGCCCTCACAGTGCATTTGAGAACTGTATTCTGTAAGTTCTGATGTGAAAGATCAGTGAGAGGATTGGCTTGGTGTATCTGTCATAGCAGTGTGCTTTGTAAAGGCATAAAGGGATAACAACTGAGAGAATATGATGGACTAGAGAGCTTGCAAAACTGTGCAAGTTTTCAATGAATTGAAAAGCCTAGCTCAGTACTGTAGATATGTAGTTTGTAAACTCTTCATATTTAGCCTAAGTATATAGTACTTCAATTTAAACATTTGTCTGTGTTATATATAGAATACGTGCTGAGAAGTGTACATCTAATGCTATAGGAAGTAGTCCATCATTTCCTCGTAAATCTATTGCTCATAGAAAACTCCAGTTGACAGCTGTGGAGAGTGAAGGTCTCTGTCTTTCAGCAGCAAAGGTAACAGAGATAACAACAGTGCTATCTGTTGTTCTGCCCTTTGCATCAAACTTGACTGTAAGATATCTCCTCTGAAAGAATGAAGCTGATAGCCTGTGCATAGCCTGTGCAAAACATCTCTGCTGCAAAGCCCCTTTTCCCGGGCATGCATGTATGATACTTATTTGTAATGTCATTTTCCACTGAGAGGAATTTCCCGAAGGAGGAGGAGATGATACATTTCTGCAAGCACAGAAGTGGACACGTTTTCTCTATGTGTGGGTGGGAATGAGGTGAGGACCACAAATGCCTTTGCAGACTAACCTAAACCACTAGCTTGTTTTCACATAAGTCAGCAGTCGGCATTTTTAATGGCCAAGGTAGAAGCTACCAGTGCCAGAGCCAAATAGCACCAGAGAAAGAAAGTTGTTTTCATGGTATCACCAATTCCCTGAGCTGTAGATTTCCCGCTGATTTGGTTGCTTTAATTAGTGGTGGGGCGAGGGTGAAGGGACACAGCAGGCCCTTACTTCAAAACCTAAGACGTGCAAAAGTTGATTTCTTTTCTTCTGTAATCAGTTCCAAGTGAACTCTTAAAAGAGGAACTTGGAACTGGCTTGGCTGGACAAATTGATTTCTCATGCACGAGAAAGTCAAGTTAGACTTCCTTGGGAAGCCTAGAAATTTAAATTTCAAGAATTAGACTTTTTTAAGGGGCTTTTGATTGTTAGATTACAAGCAAGACTGTTGAAATCATTTTGAGGAGCAGAATGATTTATGGTCGTTGCTTACAGTACCAGCGTCATGCCACTTTCGCATGTTTTTAATTTCGTTCCTTTGCGTGGTCTGTGCTGTGTTAATGATCACCTTGTCATGCTAGCAGTGGAAAAGGATTTTATAAATAATTCCCACTGGTAAGATGAAAGTGTTAACAGAAATACTTCAGTGAAGGTCTTGATTAACTTATACACTTAGCTTGATCACAGTGGAGGTTAGACTTACAATATCTTATTACCAGGACTAATAAAATGCATTCATTTTTTCATGTTCTATGTTAATCGCGCTTTTACTTTCCCTTTTACAAATGCACACAAGCTTATTTATGTTTCTATTGAAGACAGCAGTTACACTTCAGATTTTTCCTTGGTGTGCCCATAAATTCACACCCAAACAAAACTTTCTTTCCCTAATTCCATCTGTGCACTGTAATACTGGAACTTCAGGTTTGTGAATTGTAAACTTAGCCTCTTTAACATGTATTTTTTTAAATGTTGGGGTTTTTTGTTCGTGTGGTGTTTGTTGTTATTTTTCAATTACTGAATGAATCGACTGTTAGCAAATCCCTGAATTTTGTTCCATTATCTAACCTTGAGATACTTTGAACACACAGAATGTTTTCCATACGAATCAAGCAGAAGTATTAGCACAACAGAAGTGTGTTTAGGGCAGTGCTGTGTATTAGTACAGTACACTTAAGTAGCAGGTAGGTAGCTAAAGTTGCACAAATCCTGCTGAACTTCTGTAGATGTACTGCATGATGAAATTTGTAAGGTTTATGAAACTTAGCATGTAACTCTGATGGCTGTAGTATTGACTTACTTGACTGAGATTTGCTGTAAGCAAGAGAACATTGAGGAAATAGAAAGAAAGAAGAAATCATATTTACTGAAGGCTCTCCATCCAGTGTACAGACATGAAGAAGCACAATTAAGAATTAAATTCCATGATAACTTTCCTCCTTAATTCAAATTCCCACATGTAAATTATTCAAGTAAATCACCGTACTGCAATATAGTATACAAACACTCCATGTTCTGTCACTTCTGCATCACAGAAATGTCAGGGAAACAAGATCCATTTCATCTTCTCTGAAAACTAATAGTGGTAGGATCACGTAAATGGTGTTACCAAGCACGTCAAGGGTCTTTAAGAAAAGATGTTCCCAATATTGCTTTCCTTTTTCTAAAGCAATCTGTGTTGCTTAGACCAGTGCAATTAAGCAAGATCTTACTGAGATGAGAAGTGGTTTCTTAGGTTATGTCCTGTAGTATAGAGAACAGTTGTTTGGAACCAGAAGCTCCTCTAGTTGAGATCGGTGCAGACCCTGGAATGCAAATAAAACAGGATGTAAAGAGATTCTAGAGATAAAGGATCTCAGAGTGAAATAGTACTTAAATACATGAACTGGATCCTGTGCTGGTCTGTAGAACGCAGTAGTGATTTCAATTCAAACTCCTGGAAGCAGCAGAGACAATATTTGCAGCTCTTGCTTATTAGCTGCCTTGCTTTGCATTGTGTTGTATGTTTGGGCATGATTATCTCCATGGAAGGTTGTCACAAAGTAAAGGCATATTCTCCAAATCAGAGGGTTTGTCATGATTCTTTCAGTGGTGAAGACTGTGCCATCCATGGCAGGGTGTAGCAGGATATGGCCTTCCCTGAATGGAACTTGTTTAAAACATGTGAGCTGAAAAATAAGATGTTAAAGACATAAATGTCTGTTACATCCATATGTCAGTGTGGAATTTAACTGCACGTGGCATTATTTATTTAAGGAAAAGTTCCTTGAGCAGTGAAATAAAGGGAGCTTGTTTTTTCTCATGGGTTTGTTCAGCGGATATGTGGATTTTCGCATGTCTCATGATCACTGAAGTTTCAAGTTTTGCTAGGTGGGACAATCACAGGGTCTCATTTCTCAGTGCAGCTGGCTTGTTACATAGAAACAAGACATAATGTTTTAGATTCCCTTGCCCTTTTTGTCAGACTAGGCTGAAATTGCACAGCTCATTCAGAAGTTGTGGTGGGAAACCACGTACACACAAGCATGCCTGCTGATTTCCTTATTTTATTTTTTTTTTTTAAGGAACAAAAATCCCTTTGATGTTGTTTACTCTTGTAGATTGTCAGTGTGATTGAATAAAATGGAACAGCACTGTTATTGTTTCTGTGCACTGAGTGCTCTCTTCAACTCCACCTGCCCTCTGACTTCATCCTCCCAGTTTCTTGCACCTTTTCAATAGACCTTCCATTGATTTTTGTAAACTTAACAGCCCATTGCTTTTCTTCCTCCTCATCTTTAAAATTTGTTGTGTAAATAAATGAATTGTACACGAACTGTGTATTTTTATAAGTGAGGCTGATGGTCTGTTGATAGGGCTACCTGACACTTCTCATTATAAAGTCATGTTTTTCAGATACTTATGTTAGTTCATCATAGTTGGTTATTGACATTTTCCGTACTGCAAAGATACATTTTTTTCTTACTATAGTAGATACGAATCTATATATGAATCCATATGTGAAATTATGGAACCATGCCTTCTTTAAGCAGGCTACAAAAAAAATTGAAAGTCTTTTCTTTTGAATGCTATAATGTATTTATGTTTTGGAGTGAGACACTTTGATTTAAAAAAAAAAAAAAAAAAGCAAATATTGCTGAGAAATAAAACTGAAATGTTTCCAAAGATTTTTGTGCTCACTAAGCAATTTACATTTCTCTGCTCCTGCAGTGCTTACTTGTGTTCCCAGTGGGATTACTGAATGTGCTGTATGCCAGGAGCACCGTGCCTCAGAAGGACTCTGCAAGGGTTGCTTTGGGTAGCTCTGGGTATAGGTACTTGAAATGAAAACCTGAAATGTGCATTCATTAATACCTGTGGTTATTATTGTTTACTGCAAAATATAGAGAAATTGACTGTCATTTCTGGTCATAGAACAGATAAAAGATAAATCAGCAAAATTCTGTGGGCTGGTGGAAAAGTTAAGCTGAAGTATTGAGAGTTCAGCCTGGTTAGGTGAGGAGCCTTGTTCTTTTTAGAGCAAGAGGAAGGCATAAAGGAGGAGAAGGATCTTCAGATCTTCAGTGAGGATTGTGGTGAGAGGAGAGTGGCCTGGCTCCAGCAGGGAAGAAGCAGAATGAAGATAAAAGGGGAACTTTCCAGCATTTTGGGAAGCAGCGTGGCTGGAGGTATTTCAGAGGCTGTGTGTCAAACCCTGAGCTTTCAAAGGAAAAGGAGGGCTTAAGTGGTCAAGATAATTAGACCTGTGTTGAGATACTATGGAATCTGCTGCCTGAGACTAGATAGAAGACACAGGAGCTGTGCTGTCTGTACACCTCACATCTCCTGTGCTGCTATCATTTGCTCTTTGCTCTCAGTGGCAGATGTCTCAGGGGTCAGACTTGTGATTTCACTGTTTCTCTGACTCATGAGCTTCAATATAATGTCACATTATTTGAATAAGGTATAGATATTTTTTTCTACTTTGAAACTAGGAAAATTACACATACACATTGCTATCTTCCCATTTTTTCTACGCTGAGTACTAGTACAATTGCAAAGCCAATTATCTAAAAGACAGGAAATGCAACCTGAATTCAAAGATGTTGTGCTGTATGTATAAGGCAGCAGGGGCTATCTACATTATCACCGGATGGCTGTTTGTTTGTTTCTGTGGGTTTTTTGTTTTCTTTTTTAATTTTCTCACTCCCCAGAAGCTCCTATCTCATTCATTTGACAAGACAGATTTGCTCTGATGTTGAAATCAGGAACATGCAGAATAGGAAACATCTCTAACAACATTACCTCATTTGCAGAACTAAAAGTGATAAAGTAAGACAGGATCACAGGAAGGAACATGCCAAAGCCACTTAATATTGCTCTTATGATTTGCATTCTATTCCTGCCTCTCCCAGAGAGCTGTTTTATGCAGGTAAGCAAGTCATTTCAACCAAGTTTGGAAAGAAGGTCACTAGTTTGTTGGGTGCTTAGCTAGGTCCCTTGGAGGCATGAGTTGCAGGAGTTAGAGCACACAGTGCCGAAGCCAAAGGCAAACAGATTTTGAATATTAAACATAGGATGCTGAGTAGTAGAAAAAATAAGTCATGAAGTCTCAGATTGGACTTCTAAAATCAGTCAAGATTTTTAATCTTAATCTTCATGTCCCTCCTCTATACACAGAAAACAGATCGTGCCACTTCTTATTTCTGTGGACATTATACAAATGCAAGTGACTTGTGAAGCACTCCATGTGGTGACAAATGAGTGGGAGTCACAATTTAGCTAGCCATTCTGTTTTCCTATTTGGATAGTTTGAAATCTTTGGAATAAAAAAAGTTCAAAACTATCTATTAAATGAGTGGGGAATAGAAGAAAGGACTTCTTCCTAGTGATTGGAAAGTCCCTGATGTTCAGAGTTCATACCCAAATTCATATGTGAGAAAAATTTTTCTTCACTTTTCTCTGGTGCATGAAGTGCTTATGCTCAGAGGACATCAGTGTGCTGTGGAGTGCACTCACTGCACTCTCTCAGTTTCCTCCCATTTGAAGAGACACAAACCAATTCTACAATGTCATGTAAACAGATGTATTTGTATCTGTGTCAGACTTTCAATTAAAGAGCTCTGATTACTGATAGAATAATATCCGTCACTCCAAGAGTTCATGTATATA
Source organism: Odontophorus gujanensis (assembly GCA_013399175.1). Taxonomy (NCBI): domain Eukaryota; kingdom Metazoa; phylum Chordata; class Aves; order Galliformes; family Odontophoridae; genus Odontophorus; species Odontophorus gujanensis. Next base: position 12,506 of record VXAB01003225.1, on the reverse strand, counting down.
CAGTCTCATTGCTTGCAAGAATAAGCAGTTCCTGCTCATCCTGTACATTGACTTGGAAGAATGTCTCAGAGTAATTCAGGTAATCCGTGTTACGATTTAATGATCCACGTGACTGTGTCAAGGCCTCTGAAGTGCTGTAGTGCTTGATGGAGACGTGAGTGAGGTTGCAGGGAGCCACCTCACCTATGTTTGGAATATGGTCACGATGGCCAGCAGTTTCCAGGCAGGTCTCAATCCAGCTGTGACTCACTTGACAACAGCTGTTCAGAAATAGCGGAGCTTCAAATATTTCAGTACAACTGGGCTGAAAAGATTTCCAAAGAGGTGTGCCCATATAATGGGGAAATGCTCTGCATTGCTGAAGCTGCGAAATCAAGAAAATCACCTAGGAGATAAGAGTTGTGTGAGGGAAAAATGAGTTTCTTGCATATCATCTAGGGAAGTAATGCCAATCATGCAGTCCTGCCTGGTTCTAGAACTGTCTGAGCCACACTAGAGTAATTAGGATTTGTGTTGACTTCTGGTCAACTTCTGGTGGCAAAAGAGAGAGGAGTAAGTAGGGATCATTGTGTTTTGTTATATCCTAGAAACCAACTCATTCTCAGATGAAATCATTGGTACATCATCTTGCCTTTGTGAAGGGCAAGTAGATCTGTGATGGATTGAATGCTGTTGAAAGATAGGAATTTTCCATTCAATATTGAGATACGCAACTGTGCTCAGAATTTGCAGGTTAGTCCCCTGCAGGAACTGCTGCTGAGCAATATACAAGTTTTTGCAGTGGTTCTTTTGGGCAGTTACCTACGGAGCACTGTGGTGAACATGCCCTTGCAGTGGGGCTTCTGCATCTTCTTGGCTTATGCTGCTTATAGAGGTTAGTTGATCAGGACACCTTCTGAGGCTCCTGGACCTGATACGAAGGAGGAGACTGCTTCCTTGGGTCGGATCAAAAGATGCCCCATGATCATAGAGTAGCCTTCAAGTCTTTCAAAAGGTGTGGGTCTGTCCCAGCTGAGGAGCTGCTGAAAAGGAAAACCCTGGCAACATCAGATTCGATGTAGACCACAACTAGAGTCAGGTAGAGTTTTCATCAGAATGTAAAAAATGTATTTTATAGAAGATGCTACAACACTACATGGAGAGCAATTTGCAAGCAGGCACTAGAAGGCATTTGGATCTTGACAGGAAAGAAGGAGCATCATGGATTTGTAGTTTTGGTAGTTTCTGTCATAAGATTGTGTTTGCAAACTAAATGGTATTTTTATGGCATTATGTATCTGTGTATGTCTCTGCTCAGGAAAAAGATAAAAATAACACTGCTTGTGGGCCATTCTTTGCAAACAAATTTCATCCCTTTGTCTTATTCATCTGTTGTGTGTCTGGACTACGCCTGTTGGAAAGTTTTGATGCAAGGGTTTTTTTCACCATTTCTTTGTGTAGTGAACAGATTCTGTGGGGTTTGGGTTTGGAAGCATATGCTCTTACATGCTGAGAAAACGGGGTTATTGAACTGATCAGCAAAGAAGCTGAGAATTTGTCACAAACCTTTTTGGCAAAAATTATTATACATGAGATTTACTGCACTTTCTGTAAGAGCAGTCTGACACTCTGTTCATTTCAGATGTCACCATTTTTAATAAGTAATATGAAACAAGGGTAAAAATGAAATATAGATTATGTTTTCTTGAAAACATCCTTTCCCCGTACTGTTTACTTAAATGCATCAGTACAGACATGAAGACTGAGTTGCTGAAGTTCCCAACTTTTTTTCTTTTTCTCTTCTGCTCAAAAATACCTACATTCAGTAAACTGTACATACTCCTGGATCCTTTGTAGTTGGTTATCAGGAGTCTTCTCAGACATCCTCAGTAGCTACAGCTTCCTTACGCAGTCTGACACTTCAGTGTTATCTTTCGTCCAGCAGTTCTGTGCTAAGACATACCAATGTGAATTAACATTTAGGAGAAAACATAGAACTGGTTCAAAGCATTCTGTAATGCATATGGTCTTCAGTAGTTCAAAGTTTCCTGTATCTATTTGAAAAAATTCCAGTAATCTGAAGTGACTGTAAATTCCAGCAATTCAAAAGTGAAGAGTTTGCATAGCAGTTGTCAGCAGCTGCAACAAGCATGCATCTGGAGCAAGGATTATTGTGCCAAAAAGATGATGTATGGTGCTGCATCAGTACCTGTATGTAGAAATACATAGTATTTTTATGCCTGTATTTGTGTCTAGCAAAAAAATCCACCAATCTGCGCTTGGTATTTCCTAACAGTTAGTTTAACGAAAGAAAGAGGAGAGACTGCTTTGAAAGTCATGATTGTCTTAGCAGGATTTATTGAGGTGTATGGTACTTGGTAAAATCAGTGGGTTTTGTTCTGGAATCTAACGTTATTATTTTTAAAGAATTACATTATATAAGAATGTGTAATCACTGTGACTTCTTATTTTGGACTCCAAATTTATTTCGACACCTTGCAAGTTGTTCTCAGCCCTCATATACAATGTTAGATCATCACATGGATGAAGGAACTGTTTACTTTGTAGAATACAATGCCACTAATTAAAGTTGAAAGTGAATGGACTGAATTAGAATCAGCTCATCCATCAAGGGCTGACTACCGATTATTTACTGACAGCGCTTCATTTAGCTCTATTAATTACACAGTGGCACGGCTAAATAAAGGTTATGAGTGTTATGTTCCTGAAAATTAAGAAAGAATACATGAAAGATAATTGTATGTGCTCAACCTTGGAGTCTGGAAGTGGTAAATGTTAAATGAAGTGTTCATGTGAATAATCTATTATGTGTCATTTCTTCTTATCAGCATTTTAATTGCAAGTGTATAAGCAGGGCAGCAGCTTACAGACCCTGATAGGCTCCTTATGCAAGCTGCACTGGTAGTGGCTGAATGACTCTGTGGTCTTGAAGGATAGCCTGCCATTTTATTACTGCTGTAAAAATACTTCTTAATGCATTTGAATGTAATCCTGAATTATACTGGTTTTCAAATGTTGCAAAAAATTTTGTCTACAGTCTTCTACATTGATTACCCCCACTTTCCTTATTCCTTTATCCCTTAAATAATCAGTCTTTCACCACCGTTCTCCAGATATTGTTGTTAAATCCCAGCTGTGATGCAGACTGGCCTCCAGTGTTGCTGCAGCACAGCTGGAATACACATCTCAGTCACATCTGGTAGTCTTCCTCGGTGCGAAGCAAAAGTTCCTTCAGTATTGAAACATACTGATAATAGGAGTCTGAAGACATCTATTTAGTTCTGGTGATATGAATTTTGAAACTGTGAGTACACATCTTCATTTTTCCAGTACATACTTAACAAGGTTCAGATCTATATTCCACTGGCATTCTTGTAAATAATTAGCTGGAGGATAATATTTTTTACCTTTTCAAAAGTTCCGTGGGCTTACACAGGGGGGTGGTGGCTTTTTGCTGTTTAAATTGGAACGTGGCTTTGGGGTGGGGGGTTGTTTCTGCAAGTGGTGAAGTCCAAATGCTCATTTCCTGTGAAGGATCTGTTAGCTGTGGTTGTTTGGTAATAAAACCCTTTGTGCAAAGGAGGCATGGCATGTATGGGAAAAGCCTGTGTGTGTGTGTGTGTGTGCGTGCATGTATTTGAAAAATAATTCTCAGTTGAAAAATATTGCTCTGTCCACATTCCAGAAATGGTCTCGAGAAGATTATTGATGTCTGTGCTTTTCTGTTCAAGAAGGGACTGCAGTATTCTGTTTGGTCCTGAGCTGTAAGCTTCCGTCATAATCAGAGATGTTATTAACTCGGATCTGGTTATAATCAAAGTCAGAGCTGAGAGCAGCGTTACTGCCGCTATACTCAGAGACTGCAACTGTTAAGAAATTAGTTTTGATTAGTTTGTTTTGTAATGGTGTTGTGTTTTGACATCGTGCTGCATGATGTCAGGAAGGCCTCTTTTTAAAGTCACCCTGAAAAAGCGCGGCTGGAAAGCAGATTTGGGCAGGAAAACGGAAAATGGAAAACAGATGAAGTAGCTGTACGTCACCGGGGGAATGCTATTTCTCGAGAGGATAGAAATGATCTAATTGCCTTTGATTTTTATGAAACACTATGAAAAGGAATCTGCTTATATATTAGATTTTACATAAGCGGTCATTTTATAAACTGAAAATTGCGATGTTTGTAACATAAATCGATGCAGTGCAGTGAGCAAGCACCTCTGCGAGCAGCCATCTGCCAGCTACATGGAGGCTAAGAGTTCTGCATTTTCTTTTTTTTGTTGCTTTACCTCTCCGTAGTCCTTATTAATCTTCACCTCCTGAAGGAGGGCTACACTGTAATGGTGTTTGTGGAGGCTTAGTGGGAATGAACCCCCATTGGCTTTTTATCTGCTGCCACTGCTTTTTTTGGTCCTCTGGTTTTTCAGGTGGCTGCACATCTGCCCGCTGCACTGCTGCGGAGTTGCACAATTTAACTCCAATTAGAGCATACAAGCAGATGATTTCAACATAAGAAATGTAGTTTCTATCCTCCATTTACGTACCAGATTATGTAACTCCTAGGATGGACCAGTGGGATTTTTAATTTATTTCTTCTTTTAATTTGGAGATGTTTTAAGCGTGCATACATGGGCAGAGTGTTTTTAATAAAAACACGTCTGCAGCAATGCATCACTCAGCTCTTTTATACTTGATACATCAAGAATAAGGGTAAACCTGATTATTACATGGTGCCAAAAAGAAAACCTTCAGTGCTACCAAAGTGAGTACTGATTGATTAGCTGAAATGTTCTGCCTGCAAATCCAGCATTACAGGTATTAATGAGAGTGGTGCTGTATATACCATCTTTGGATGGGAAACTAATCTCTTGCTGTATTCATCATCTACTTAAGGTGATGTGTCGGCCTAATCCCCACTTTTGCCAAGTAAGCATTCAGTGGACTTGGTTGATGTGCTGTCTCTGAAGCAAGAATCCTACTGCCCTGCATTACCAGGCTGCTATGAAGTACTGTACTGACAGCAATGTAGTTATGCCTCAGTTGGTAGGCAGCAATTTTTTGTACTGCATTAGAATATACCTAGTTTACCTAAAATACTTCCTGTAGTTTCAGTTGCAACCTAACTTTTACGTTCTCCTTGACAACATTCTCACTGTTGGGACACTGTTCTTTGAAAGGCTTCCTCTCAGGACTGGTGTGCTAAAGGCAGTTCTTATTTTCATTATGAACACAGTACATACATTTGTACAAACGACACTGCCCTTTGATCAAAAATGAACTTTGGTTAACGATTTCCAATGCAAAAACAATTACAAAATGGCTTGTTAGGCAAGGAGTATGTTCTCTTTTGCCCATATTTTATCACAGTTGTCGTTGAAGTCTTCCATGCGTGTGCTCTTAATACACCCTTTCAGCTCTCCATAATATCATCAAGGCTTTAACAGAGAACAATTGTATAGTTTGCGGACATGTAATGTGTGACTAGAAGAAATATTTACATCTGGCATGATCAAAGCTTTTGGAGTGTATGAATGTGCATGTAGGAGGTCTAATTTTTATGTGGGTGGATTAACAAAGAAGACCAAAACAGTGCAGTACTTAACCCCTTTCCCTTTATGAAAATTCACTTCCTGAAAATGAAAAAAAAAACCTAACCATCTAGTATCTGATGGTTATCTTTTGTTTTTCATTTCAGGGAGTACTATTAATTCTTCTGCTTGTAACTACTTGTTTAAGGCACAGATAATTTTTTTGTACTTCAGCCCCTGTAATGGCTTATTTAACAAGATGCTCATCGTGTTGCTTATATTTTTGCACACTGGACCATATAAGTGCTTTAGAGTTTTAAAAACTGATAAGTGATCATTTTGACAAAGCCTGATAGCCTGCAGAACCACTGTGCTAGGAGCACTGTGGTATTTTCCAGTGTTTGCTAGCAGCTACGTCTCCAGGGTCGCTGTCTGCCGTTTTAGCCCCTGTGGCTATCAGTCAGGAGTGCTTCTCAAAATCATCTGTCCTTTGAGTTTTTTCATTCACTTATTTAAAATACGTAATTGCTTACATTATGAAAGGCTATTAATAGCCGTTTGAGTCATCTCGGTTAGCAGGCTGTTTACATGGCTCTGGTGGTGAAGTTTTGGGTGCTTGCTGACCCACCCAGACAGCTTGCTTCCAGTGAAGGTCCTGCTCTCTCTCCTCTTGCATCCCTGCTCCATGTGGGGGCTTTGGGACCTCACCGTCCCCAGCTGCAGCCGTGCCCATTCAGGCTGCAGGGCACGCAGCTCAGCTCGCTCACCCACACACTTTGTTGCACACCAAATCCCTATTTTGCTGTTATGAACATTAATTCACCAGATGCTCAGCAGAGGACCTGAGCTGGCTGGAGGTGCGCATTGAGGCCATGACCGGAGGCTGGTGTGAGGGGGAGAACCATCTGCCCATAGAGAGCTTCCAGCGTGCTCAGACCGCTGCTGAAGTCATCGTGTGAGTCATGAGCTCAGTATCAGGTAATCTGTAATTCGTGGCTTCTTGAAAAGCAGTCATGTTTTGAAGGCAAACTGGTGTGAGGAGCAGTTCTTGTCAGCAGTTCATATGTCAGTGAAGACACACACATTAATTTTTAGAAGATGCTTACAGCATCCACTGCTGTTATTTTTAGAGCTGGGGGTCATCAAAGCCGCAAAACATCCTCCCCACTGAAAGCACTTTATACCTTTTAAACCACAAGGGTGCAGTAACTTTGCTCGCTGTTCTTTATCTGTAACACTTCAGCGCTCAAAAGCTAAGGGAGCAGATTCACCTTTGAACACTTGCTCCATCGCTTTGGTGCCCATGTGGCAGTGGTAGTCCACAGCTCAGGTCCCAAACTACTCTTGCATCAAATATACTTGTGTGTGCTGCCGTGGAAGCCAGCTTGTGGCAGGGTGCTGCGTGAGGGATGGCAGCTGGGGAAGTGGTGGGGGAGCCATGCAGCTGCTCTGGTGCCCTGCAGCAGGGCTGGGGTGGGCCGGGGGAGCACTGAGCCTTCAGCTGCCAGGCTTTGATCTGCCCTTCAGCCTGTGTCACACCTCAAGTGCTAGGAGGCCAGCGGAGGCCTGGCGTAGGCAGGCTCTTTCCCAAACATCTGAAGCTTAAGTTTCAGCCATATCAATGGGGGATGCCTCTGTGTTTTCCCCTGGCCTCAGTGTCAGATCTCATGTGCTCGATTGCCAGATCAGTTGAGTGGTGTCTGCTGTTCACAGGAGGCCAGTCTGTGTCTTTGGAACAGCGCTGTGTTCAGCCTTTGTGTTTTTCCTGTGTGTTAGACCTCCTTTGTATGTATATATTTTATATATATATATGTAATTAGAAATACAAATGTATGTATTTGTTTATTTTTATATATACAATTTCATTTGTTTTCACACAAGGATTCCCTGTAGGCTTATCATGTTTTTTAACAGCCGTTTCTTCTGCATTGCACTGCTGAAAAACAATTAGCAACCAGGTTGGATCTAAATACTACCTCAATATGGCTTGTTTTGCTACCTTGGCAGTTTGGGGTATTTCCACTTTAAAATTAGAGGTCCCAGTGGGCGCAGCAATGGAGGAAGCAAGCTTAGGGAAAAGAAAAAATTTGGAAAGGAACATCAGCAAAACCAATACCTAAAATAAATGGTGTGGGAATGTTGCACTGTTCCCCTGCAAAGTTTCTCTTGCTGACAAAACTGAGGGATGCTTTGATACTGTGATAAGTCTTGACATGAAGGAAACAGACTTGGACATTTAATTTTACTGCCTACCAGAGAGACAAACCGTGTATGTAGCGTTATTAGTGTCACCAGGAGATTGACTGCCTACCTTCCTGTTGCTTGTCCAAGGAGATTTCCACGTACCCTCATCTAACTCTGAGATAAAGAAGGGACCATCTGTTCTTTTTCCTTCACTCCCTTCTTTATTACGGTCCTTTGTTCTCATGGTCTCAAATCCCAATTCATCCTCCCTGATGTGCTCCGGACTTTGCTGGGTCTATCAGATACCATGTGCTCATCTTGTTGTCAGCCTGTTCTGCCTGCGTTTGTTTCTTGCTCTTCCTTACTCCTTGGCACGCCTGTTTCTCCAGTTATGGCATGCAGACTGCACTTTACTGTACATCTCTTTTCTGTGCCAGCATATACCAGAAAATACTCCAGAGCATACTCTGGAAAACATGCTGCTGGCATAGGGAGCAGAAGGTGCACCCAGACCACACTTCTTGTGTTCTTCCTTTTGCATTGATTTTACTGAATAATTCTGGCTCTGCTCTTTACTTTGCTCGTAAAAGGCAGTCTCCAAGGATGATGCATCCTCATGACGTCCCTGCATAGAAGTAAGGCCATTCTGTGAGCAGCTGCTTTTTTGCTGGTGACTGTGGACAAGGTTGAATTTTGCCAAAATCTGTTTTACAGTAACAGGGATTTAACAAGGACTTGCTTATTAGCTGTCCCCTTCCTGTCCTCTCCCTTCATCCTCATTTAAAGAAGACAAACTGCCCTAATGTTACCACTGGTGACACTCATACCTGTGAAGGCCGAGGCTGGGTCTGAATGCAAACAAGGCTGCTGGCCAGTGGAGAAGTTTAGGGAAGAAATACAGTGTGGCTGATGGCTTTGTGTGCAGTTCTGACATTTGTTTGTTCATTTCTTCAGTCCCCAGGGAATATGCTGTAGCAGCCGAAAGCAAAAACTGTGTAAACAGAGCTCTGTGATGACACTGTAAACAGTGTCTGCCTTTCCCTTCTTTAGCATCTTCTGTAGGCCTTGTCTTGTGAGCTGATCTCTCTTACACGTGTGTATGTGTATGTCCTATCATATATAAAGGCATTGCATACCAAATAGTGACTCATCTTATATCCCAGCACATCTGATGTGCTGTAGGCTTTGGAATCCGGTGAGTCATCAGATCTGATTTATGGCATAGCTGCAGGTTTGTGTACGCAGTCACCATGTTGGGGTGTCAGGACAGTCTCTGGAAGTGTTTCTAACAGACATCTCTGTGTACAGACATGCACAGTGAGGAATGTCATTATGTGAGCTGCTTTGTGCACGGTGTTGGAACTGGAAAAAAGGCTCTGAGCGTCACAGAGACCAGCATCCACCTAACTTGCTTGCAGTCTGAATCATCATTGTACACGTGTTTGTGTAAATGTTGGTCTCACTGTACATCGTTGCATGTCTTCTCTCTTGCCAGGGTTCACATTTAGGATTGTGAACGCTCCCCTAGCCCTGGACTTGGCCTTTGGCATGCTGTGTGAGCAGCTCCAGCAATGGGGACAGACGCATGCTGGCATCCCGGTGCTGCTGGAGTGGCTGCTTGGGGACAGAGACCCAAGAGGAGACCTGGAGCCATCCACCCCAGTAAGTGACACCCGCTGCTGTCCCATGGCAGGGCCGCTGTGCTGCTGCAGGCTCCTGGTGGGATGGAACGGAATAGCGAAGTGGACTGATGGTCATTACTCCAATATTAATTGTATTACAATTAAAAAAATGAATCACATGGACAGTACTTAGAATAAATAAATAGAGTTTTGATGTCAGTGACCTGGCAATATCAACATGAAATTAAAAGACCAGCAAACAATGAAATAAATCAAGAGGTACTTAATAAATGGCTGCTGGCTGCAGCTGCAGCTAATTGCACTCAGTGTCATCGCAGCTGATTGCTGTTTTCGGGCTGCATGCTCCCCACCCTTGCTAGAGCCTCACTTAGTGCTTGCCACGCCACACGGGTCCTTTTCTAATGGCTGTGTTTCCACTTAGGAAGAAGACGAGTGCCTGTTTGACAAAGGGGAGGTGAACTTCTGGGCAGAGAAGCTGACCAGTGCCAGGCTGCTGGGTAAGCACCTGCTGCTTCTTGCCCAAGCAACCCACCTGGCCCTGCCGGATGGAGAAGAGCTCAGCCGGCTCTACAGAAGGGCCCGGGCCCAGGCCCAGCTCGTTGCCCACCTCCTCACAGCCCTACCTCCGAGTCCAGAATTTCTGAAAACGGCAGAATTCACAAAATTGTCCATTCAGAACGAGCAAATATCACTCTGCGTTAAAATACTGAATTTGCTGCAGCCTGCTGACAAGGGCAAAGATGGAGATCTGAAAAAGCAAATTACCCAAAGTTCCTAAAAAGTTACAAAGTCCCAAAAAGGTCATTCTCAGGTACGGCTCAGCACGGGGCCCAGTCCTGAGGGTATCCATGGAACTGAGGCATGGCCACGATGACCCTGGGCAGCCTGCCACAGAACATTCACAGTTTGTGCTACCATCACGTTTTCTGTCCATGAGTCCATTCATTTTTTCTCAGGTGTGCTGCTGGCGACCGTTCCCTTTAAATGCGTTTGCTGATTCAGTTGGGCTGAGCATGGTTTATTGTCGCTACTGTAGGAAGTAGAGCAGCTCAGCCTAGTACTTTCCATTCCCCCAGGTGCAGGCCACCTGTCGGGGTATGTTTTATTCCAAATTTTGACCTCTTGTATTTTAATACCTAGAAAAAGTTGGGTTGTTTTGTTGTTTTTTTTTTTTTTTGGCTTCTTTTTATGCGTGGAATAGTGATTGTTAAATTGATAGGGTACATTTTTAAGTGTTACTTAAATAAACCTTGGCATCTTTCTTTGCCCTTTCTTTTCTTTGCCCTTGACAAGCTTTTGACCGTATTTTAAACGTTACCGCATTCTTCTGTGGGGGGAGGCAAGACGTTAGCCTTGCTTCGCTATCAGCCCCGCTTGTAGATGGGCCGGCATCAGTTAACGCTTTGCGTGCCTGCGTTTCGTGCACATCGGACGGCCGCTCCGGCGAACTGTCGCCGCTTTACGGGACGCTTTCACAAAGACGCGAGTCGAGCGGCGGCGCTGCGTGCGGTGCTTCCCGCGCTGCCGCCGCGCCGGGACAGCCGGGCACCGCGGGCGGCCAGCAGGTGGCAGTAGAGCACCGCCGTGCGCGGCGGTATCAGCGGGCGGGGTCCGCTTTGCTGCCGAACGGGGTGCGCTTCCAGGCCGGGCTCGGCGGGGGCGTGAGACTGCACTGGGGCTCGTGTGTGAGCGCGAATCCAAGCTCTCGCTCTCAGTTGCGGGGCTCGGGGTGACGTACGGAACTTAAAGCGAAGCGCCCGCGGTGAGAGCCGTGCGCGGTGGTGGCCGTGGGGCAGCGGCTCGTCGGGAGCAGCTCCACGGGCCCCGAGGACGGGGCAGGGGTGCACCGTGCAGTGTGTAGCGCGGCTGGAAGCACCGCGCTCCTTTTTGCTTCGTAAGGAGCAAATAAAGGTCCGTGTGGGAACGCGCACTTCCCGTAGCCCAGTTACGGTGCCCCTGCTGCTCGTTGGGGCCGAGCCGGGAGCAGCAGGCCTATTCTCGGGGCTGTGCTCGGGGCAGCCCCGCACCCGGGCGGCACCGCCGCGCTCCCCGGGGCCGGCGGCGTTACGCGGGGCGGACGCCAGGGGGCGGCGCGGCGCCGAGCTCCGCTCGGAGGGGCCCGGAGGTGCGGGAAGGGCCGTGCCCGCCGCCCGCTCACGAT
>VXAB01003223.1:0-25300 GCA_013399175.1 Odontophorus gujanensis | reverse complement strand
ACAAACAAACAAAAAACAACATACTTTCCTTGAAATCAACAGTATTTTTGAGAGTTTTCACTAAGCTTGTTTTAAGAGAAGTTTCTCAGGTCAAAATAAAAGAGAACTGGGGAGAGAGGGAGAAAGAGAGACTAAGAAATAGCTGGGAACTACTGTGGAAACACTGATCCAGGCTGCCCTTTTGGTTAGGTCCCGTTAGGAGTGCAGGAAAAGCTAAGTTCATGTTTCAGCTCCACCTGCTTCAGAACAGGGACTTGGACCTATGTTTCTTACATCCCAGGTAATTACAATGTCTGCTAGGTGAGCTGTGCCACATAAGCACTATCTAGAATGTTAAAATTGTTTTATTCTATGTACAAATTCATCTTTCTTTGTAACAAAGATTTGATGTCTACAATATCAGTGTCTTTTCTATTGATCCTTGACTAGCCTGGAGGAGGACTCTGTAGCACATAAAAAATGTAAGGACTTGATTCTGTGTTCATGAAGAATGACAAAAAAAAGACATTGCAAATATTTTTCAGGGACAGAATTTTTCAGGAATTTAAGGTATGTAGATGCAAAACACTTCAGTTTGGTTCTAGACTTCCAAACACAAGTTTTTAGTTGAATAAATGGATCTTGGTCCCATACATCACTGCTCATTGCCTGTCCGTGTTCAGTATCATTTTTAGTTTACTGCTAGAGTGTATGTAAAACACCACTGAAATAGGATATGCAAGAGGAATCCAGTCCAACCTTCTTCTGAGTGAGTGACTGTCATGGCAGCAGCACCAACTCGAAAGAATCTGCACTTCTTAGTCACATTGCATCTAACATCTACACAAACACATATCAAGGTTTGGCCACATACTTCCGCTCTGTACTTCTGTCCTTTTTTGTTGTACAAACTACAGCAGTAAATATTCCTTGTCTGCCTCCTTGCAGGGACCTTAGTGCTGTGAATAGGCAGGTCTACTAAAGGGTTCAAAAGAACATTTAGAACCAGACAGCTGCCAAACAAAATAAAAATTTTGCTCCTATTAGAGGCATTGGGAAAATATTCTGGTAACTGTATCCTGTAATTGTGATGAAATCTTCATGCCACAAAAAAAATAAATAAATTATTGACATAGAGGAATTCTTTTAATGCATAAAGTACAATGCTTAAAGAAACATCCTATTCAATGATCACTATATTATCTTTGCCTGGAACAATTATGTTTAAATCTGCTTCTGGTGAAAAAAAAATCAAGCTAGCTCTGCTGAGATACAAATGGACTCATGCTTCTGTTTACTGTTTACACACAATCCTTGACTAGAGTACTTTACTTTGAAAGATATCTCATAACTAGATTCTTCAGACAACGAATCCTCTTTATTCCTGTCATAATAGTCTCAACAGTCATAATAAATTATTTAGTTTTTTCCTTTGTTAGCACCTTTGATATCACATTATAGGAAGATTTAATTTTGATTTGTACTAATTTTGACTTGAAAATGTCATGTCAAAAATAACCGGAAAATAAAGTGATATTTCAATCCAAGTTATATTATTTGCTGGGTAATCCTAACATACATAAGAAATTCAGGTATATTTGCATATGTATATACTCTTGAAGTACCACTATTGCAGCATTTTAGCAAGTCATCATTATTATGAAGGAACAGTAGGACAGCTCGCTCTCACCCAACACAACAACCTGTGAAAGAAGAAGGAAGAGGACTTCTTAGATGCATCCTTTACTGAGTACAAAAATGCTGGGTGTCTAGAAATTGGCATGACAACCAGTTCAGTGTAGCAAGAAGAAGCTAAAGGCCTCCAGGCAACAAGTGCAATTGATTAGAAAATGAGAACAACATTGCAAGTACCCTGCACAGGATATGAAAAGGCAGAGGAGTTCAATGCACGTTCACAGACTTTGTGCAAGAATATACATGTAACTCGCAAACAGGTTGTACCACACCATGAGCAGCAAGTGCTGGCTGCAAAGTATATCATCCTGACAGACCCTTAAAGACAATGGAAGCACACTTGGATAAGACAGGTATTGCATTCATTACACACAGGATTTTCTGAGCTTTGTTTGATGGGTCTGTCCTGAGCAGTAGCCAATGTTAAAGTTACTTCAGTGAGGAGGATGGGATAGTGTGGTGCTCTTAGAGATAATCAAGCTTGAATNTCTGCTGAGATACAAATGGACTCATGCTTCTGTTTACTGTTTACACACAATCCTTGACTAGAGTACTTTACTTTGAAAGATATCTCATAACTAGATTCTTCAGACAACGAATCCTCTTTATTCCTGTCATAATAGTCTCAACAGTCATAATAAATTATTTAGTTTTTTCCTTTGTTAGCACCTTTGATATCACATTATAGGAAGATTTAATTTTGATTTGTACTAATTTTGACTTGAAAATGTCATGTCAAAAATAACCGGAAAATAAAGTGATATTTCAATCCAAGTTATATTATTTGCTGGGTAATCCTAACATACATAAGAAATTCAGGTATATTTGCATATGTATATACTCTTGAAGTACCACTATTGCAGCATTTTAGCAAGTCATCATTATTATGAAGGAACAGTAGGACAGCTCGCTCTCACCCAACACAACAACCTGTGAAAGAAGAAGGAAGAGGACTTCTTAGATGCATCCTTTACTGAGTACAAAAATGCTGGGTGTCTAGAAATTGGCATGACAACCAGTTCAGTGTAGCAAGAAGAAGCTAAAGGCCTCCAGGCAACAAGTGCAATTGATTAGAAAATGAGAACAACATTGCAAGTACCCTGCACAGGATATGAAAAGGCAGAGGAGTTCAATGCACGTTCACAGACTTTGTGCAAGAATATACATGTAACTCGCAAACAGGTTGTACCACACCATGAGCAGCAAGTGCTGGCTGCAAAGTATATCATCCTGACAGACCCTTAAAGACAATGGAAGCACACTTGGATAAGACAGGTATTGCATTCATTACACACAGGATTTTCTGAGCTTTGTTTGATGGGTCTGTCCTGAGCAGTAGCCAATGTTAAAGTTACTTCAGTGAGGAGGATGGGATAGTGTGGTGCTCTTAGAGATAATCAAGCTTGAATATCAGACTTGGCCTGTACACTATTTGCCCTTCCTTCTTCAGATCTTCTAAGTATAAATCTTGATTCCAGAAAGGCAGGCTGAACTTCTGCTTTGATCATTGAATTACACGACGTTGGCCTGTAACAAGATGAGCAGAGGGCTAAGTGAAGAGTTTATATTCCCCCGGTATATTTTGTACCCCCTCTGATTAACAAGGATGGAGAACTGGCTTCCTCAGACATAGAAAAAGCTGAGGTGCTCAATTAGTGCTTTGATCTGGACTTCACTGGTGGCCAGGCTCCCCATGACTGCCAGGACCCTGAGCCTCTAGGTGTGGGTGAGAGGAGCGTATTCCATCCCACTGTAACAGTGGAACAAGTCCGAGACCTCATCATGATAGTGAATATATGTAAGTCCATGGGGCTGGATGATGGATCCCAGGGTTCTGAGAGAGATGGATGATGTGGTTGCTATATTTGAAAAATTGTGACTGTTGGGTGAAATCCTCAGTGATTGGAAAAATGGAAATATTACTCCCATTTTTAAGAAAAGGAGAAAGGATGACCTGGAGAATTAAAGGCTGGTGAGCCTCACCTCTGTGCCTGGAAAGATCATGAGGCAGATATTCCTGNCTATATTATCTTTGCCTGGAACAATTATGTTTAAATCTGCTTCTGGTGAAAAAAAAATCAAGCTAGCTCTGCTGAGATACAAATGGACTCATGCTTCTGTTTACTGTTTACACACAATCCTTGACTAGAGTACTTTACTTTGAAAGATATCTCATAACTAGATTCTTCAGACAACGAATCCTCTTTATTCCTGTCATAATAGTCTCAACAGTCATAATAAATTATTTAGTTTTTTCCTTTGTTAGCACCTTTGATATCACATTATAGGAAGATTTAATTTTGATTTGTACTAATTTTGACTTGAAAATGTCATGTCAAAAATAACCGGAAAATAAAGTGATATTTCAATCCAAGTTATATTATTTGCTGGGTAATCCTAACATACATAAGAAATTCAGGTATATTTGCATATGTATATACTCTTGAAGTACCACTATTGCAGCATTTTAGCAAGTCATCATTATTATGAAGGAACAGTAGGACAGCTCGCTCTCACCCAACACAACAACCTGTGAAAGAAGAAGGAAGAGGACTTCTTAGATGCATCCTTTACTGAGTACAAAAATGCTGGGTGTCTAGAAATTGGCATGACAACCAGTTCAGTGTAGCAAGAAGAAGCTAAAGGCCTCCAGGCAACAAGTGCAATTGATTAGAAAATGAGAACAACATTGCAAGTACCCTGCACAGGATATGAAAAGGCAGAGGAGTTCAATGCACGTTCACAGACTTTGTGCAAGAATATACATGTAACTCGCAAACAGGTTGTACCACACCATGAGCAGCAAGTGCTGGCTGCAAAGTATATCATCCTGACAGACCCTTAAAGACAATGGAAGCACACTTGGATAAGACAGGTATTGCATTCATTACACACAGGATTTTCTGAGCTTTGTTTGATGGGTCTGTCCTGAGCAGTAGCCAATGTTAAAGTTACTTCAGTGAGGAGGATGGGATAGTGTGGTGCTCTTAGAGATAATCAAGCTTGAATATCAGACTTGGCCTGTACACTATTTGCCCTTCCTTCTTCAGATCTTCTAAGTATAAATCTTGATTCCAGAAAGGCAGGCTGAACTTCTGCTTTGATCATTGAATTACACGACGTTGGCCTGTAACAAGATGAGCAGAGGGCTAAGTGAAGAGTTTATATTCCCCCGGGATATTTTGTACACCCTCTGATTAACAAGGATGGAGAACTGGCTTCCTCAGACATAGAAAAAGCTGAGGTGCTCAATTAGTGCTTTGATCTGGACTTCACTGGTGGCCAGGCTCCCCATGACTGCCAGGACCCTGAGCCTCTAGGTGTGGGTGAGAGGAGCGTATTCCATCCCACTGTAACAGTGGAACAAGTCCGAGACCTCATCATGATAGTGAATATATGTAAGTCCATGGGGCTGGATGATGGATCCCAGGGTTCTGAGAGAGATGGATGATGTGGTTGCTATATTTGAAAAATTGTGACTGTTGGGTGAAATCCTCAGTGATTGGAAAAATGGAAATATTACTCCCATTTTTAAGAAAAGGAGAAAGGATGACCTGGAGAATTAAAGGCTGGTGAGCCTCACCTCTGTGCCTGGAAAGATCATGAGGCAGATATTCCTGGTTACCATGTTAAGGCATGTACAAAACAAAGAGATGATCCGAGATGGACAGCATGGCTTCACCAAGGGCAGATCTTGCCTGACCAATCTGATGGCCTTCTACGATGGAGTGATGGCATTGGTGGACAGAGGAAGGGCAATGGATATCATCTACCTGGACTTGTGCCAAGCCTTTGACATGGTTCCTCACCACATCCTTCTCTCTAAATTGGAGAGGTGTGGATTATAAAGAAGGACTGTTTGATGGATTAAGAACTGGTTGGCTGGTTGCAGCCAAAGTGTGGTGATCAACAGTTCTATATCTGGGTAGAGGCTGGTCACAAGTGGTGTCCCTCAAGGGTCAGTCTTAGGACCGGTGCTCTTCAACATCTTCATCACTGACATAGATGATGGAATAGTTTTAAACTAAGACAGGTGAGATTTAGGTTAGATATTAGGAGGAAGTTTTTCACCCAGAGGGTGGTGACTCATTGGAACAGGCTGCCCAGAGAAACTGTGGATGCCTCATCCCTGGAGGCATTGAAGGCAAGGCTGGATGTGGCTCTGGGCAGCCTGCTCTAGTGGTTGGTGACCCTGCCCATGGAAGGGGGGTTGAAACTAGATCCTTGAGGTCCTTTTCAACCCAGGTCATTCTGTGATTCCATGATTCTATGATTCTGTGATTTTGTAATTCTGTGATTCTATGTTCTATTTATATACAGAACCACTTCATTAGGAATTTTGGACTACTAAAACTTTAAGGTAGTGACTATTCTTCTGCGTCAGTCACACTTCTCAACTGTATGAGCTATCTATCAAGAGCACTGCACAGTCAAAATGTGTACGGGAGAGATGGTGCAGCTCATTTCAAGATTCAAAAGAAAGTATGGCTCTAGGAATAGCAGCAGGAGCCACCTGTAAATGCTTTCACAGGCATTTTCCAGCTCACTATTGTACTGGCTGGGCCAAGTGTGCTAATGGGCACCCATGAGGGATCCCAGCAGTGCTGTTGTGAGATGCACCTACTGCAGATATAATCTCCTAACAGTGGGGAACATGTGTAGCCAGCACTCACAGTCACTATAGAAGGTGCATGTGAATTCTTAAGGAGTCACTTGTGGTACAAAAGTTGATTATTTCTTTGAATGTGTATGAATTCCCTGCACAACGAAACTCCAACCCTTATCTGACATAACCTGATGCAACAGCATGCAAAATCAGAGCATTTCTGTAGTCAGACCTAAGACTAGGGACAGAAAACTTCATTTTGGAAAGGTACTCTACATGAAGTTCAAATCTGTGTGAGACTTCCAAGATTGTACATCCACATTCTGAAGAAGTTAAACTCTTTGAATTCTATCCCAGTGAGAATCTACTATCAGCTTTTGATAGTTTATATTCTCAGGGCTGCCTAGGAATAGTGAAACAAAAAACAATTTTCTTCACTTCATAAAAGGTAGGGTTGGTCAAAGAAGTTCAAGATATTTTTTTAAACAAAAACAGCTATTTAGGAGAGGAAAGGGATTGGCAAGGTTTGTGAAAGATGTTCTTTATTTTCCCAAATGAAAGGGAAAACCAAAACCTTTCTAGGCTTACATGTAAAGCATGGAGACGGGAGTGGCAAGTAGGGAATGAAGTTGTANTCTACCTGGACTTGTGCCAAGCCTTTGACATGGTTCCTCACCACATCCTTCTCTCTAAATTGGAGAGGTGTGGATTATAAAGAAGGACTGTTTGATGGATTAAGAACTGGTTGGCTGGTTGCAGCCAAAGTGTGGTGATCAACAGTTCTATATCTGGGTAGAGGCTGGTCACAAGTGGTGTCCCTCAAGGGTCAGTCTTAGGACCGGTGCTCTTCAACATCTTCATCACTGACATAGATGATGGAATAGTTTTAAACTAAGACAGGTGAGATTTAGGTTAGATATTAGGAGGAAGTTTTTCACCCAGAGGGTGGTGACTCATTGGAACAGGCTGCCCAGAGAAACTGTGGATGCCTCATCCCTGGAGGCATTGAAGGCAAGGCTGGATGTGGCTCTGGGCAGCCTGCTCTAGTGGTTGGTGACCCTGCCCATGGAAGGGGGGGTGAAACTNTCTTCAACATCTTCATCACTGACATAGATGATGGAATAGTTTTAAACTAAGACAGGTGAGATTTAGGTTAGATATTAGGAGGAAGTTTTTCACCCAGAGGGTGGTGACTCATTGGAACAGGCTGCCCAGAGAAACTGTGGATGCCTCATCCCTGGAGGCATTGAAGGCAAGGCTGGATGTGGCTCTGGGCAGCCTGCTCTAGTGGTTGGTGACCCTGCCCATGGAAGGGGGGTTGAAACTAGATCCTTGAGGTCCTTTTCAACCCAGGTCATTCTGTGATTCCATGATTCTATGATTCTGTGATTTTGTAATTCTGTGATTCTATGTTCTATTTATATACAGAACCACTTCATTAGGAATTTTGGACTACTAAAACTTTAAGGTAGTGACTATTCTTCTGCGTCAGTCACACTTCTCAACTGTATGAGCTATCTATCAAGAGCACTGCACAGTCAAAATGTGTACGGGAGAGATGGTGCAGCTCATTTCAAGATTCAAAAGAAAGTATGGCTCTAGGAATAGCAGCAGGAGCCACCTGTAAATGCTTTCACAGGCATTTTCCAGCTCACTATTGTACTGGCTGGGCCAAGTGTGCTAATGGGCACCCATGAGGGATCCCAGCAGTGCTGTTGTGAGATGCACCTACTGCAGATATAATCTCCTAACAGTGGGGAACATGTGTAGCCAGCACTCACAGTCACTATAGAAGGTGCATGTGAATTCTTAAGGAGTCACTTGTGGTACAAAAGTTGATTATTTCTTTGAATGTGTATGAATTCCCTGCACAACGAAACTCCAACCCTTATCTGACATAACCTGATGCAACAGCATGCAAAATCAGAGCATTTCTGTAGTCAGACCTAAGACTAGGGACAGAAAACTTCATTTTGGAAAGGTACTCTACATGAAGTTCAAATCTGTGTGAGACTTCCAAGATTGTACATCCACATTCTGAAGAAGTTAAACTCTTTGAATTCTATCCCAGTGAGAATCTACTATCAGCTTTTGATAGTTTATATTCTCAGGGCTGCCTAGGAATAGTGAAACAAAAAACAATTTTCTTCACTTCATAAAAGGTAGGGTTGGTCAAAGAAGTTCAAGATATTTTTTTAAACAAAAACAGCTATTTAGGAGAGGAAAGGGATTGGCAAGGTTTGTGAAAGATGTTCTTTATTTTCCCAAATGAAAGGGAAAACCAAAACCTTTCTAGGCTTACATGTAAAGCATGGAGACGGGAGTGGCAAGTAGGGAATGAAGTTGTAGTTTGATGTGAATTGGAAAAACAATTTCAGAATCTTTTTTTTTTCCAAAGACAAGAGAATTCATATCTTGCCCATCACACCTCCTAGTTAGGGCCCATCTCCTGAGAATCTTTAGGGACCTTGGTTTGGAAATGGGAATACTAACTGGCAAGCTTGAATAAAGTGCCGTCTAGAAAGTGACATAGTAAAAGTAATTATTTTCCACCTCTTTTATTTATTTTGCATTTGCTAAGTGCTCAGCTTAGCTACCACTCTGATCTACATTATATTGTTTTATTCCAAAGGGATTTTCTCATTTTTAAAACTGCAGACACATAGGTAGATGCAGGTCCAGATATCCCTAGCGCATTAAGTGATGCCTTCAGCCAGCTGAAAACTCTTTTTGATCTCACTGATAATACCAGGCAAGCACTGATCTGAAAAGGCAGATTACCACCAAGGATTAAGCAGTACAATAGCATGCTGAGAATGCAAGAGAATGATGAGGTTTAGCAAACAAGCTTGGAACATATTTGAACTCAACATCGAAAACCAAAGGAAGACATAGGAAGAGAACTGCGGGTGTAGGGAACTGCCCTGAAAAATGTTATGTGAGAGAGGGCAAAATTGTCTAATTACTAGATTTTTAACTTAAAATCAGGACTCAGCTAGTCAAGAAAACATTCTGTACAAAAATCTCTTCTCAGTGCTGAAGGCACAGTCCAAATGGACACAGAGTCCCGGCTACACTTTAATTGTCTTGAGACTATCCTTTCAGGCATGTGGCTGCAGCAGGTCACACTGCTGTAGCTGCTGTCCTCAGGCAGTAAGGCATAGTGAAGACAGGGCTTTACAAAGACTTTTTTTTTTTTTTTAAGAGCTTTTTTTTCTTTCTTTTTCAAGACTAGTCACAGTAAATAGAGTGGTTATTTGGTATGTGAGATAAGAATTGGCCAACATCATTTGAACACACTAGTTTTCTTTCAGAGTTTTGTCACTTGACCAGTTTAATGCTAAGGTTAAAAAGTTCTTACACAACATGTATCCACCCTCTTGTGTGTCAAAAATGTGAGGAATGTTTGCAAGAAACAGCAGCTTGCGTACAATTCCTGTCACCAAAGCCCAAAGCTGAAATGGCTAACGTTTCCTGAATCTGTTTAGCTCACCTACGGAGACAGAGCTTGTCATGCCTGTGTGCAAACAGAAGCAGAGTCATTAAAACTGGAGCAGTTCTTGGGCAAGCTCCAGTTTGCATATTACATATTCATAAATAGCTGTGTTAGAATGGCTTCCAACAGTGCAAACGTCAATGGAGCCTGCTGGAGCAAGCCTTAGGTATGCCATCTATGTCTCTGATTGCCTGGAGTTCAGAAGAACTTGCTGAATGTATTACCAACGAGAATGAAAAGGCTTGCATCAGGGTAGCTGGCCAGGTACAATTGCCGGCTATGTAAGAGGACGTATCAGTACCAAGCTGTTTCACAGCTGTAATTTTTAAACTCATTTGTTGTTTGTGTAATGCTTGAGAACCTCCAACAGAAATATTTCATTCTGTTGTTCTTTCAAAGAACACGTATTATATGTTATAAAAAAAAATGTTCATTAGGGCTTGGCTAATAGCACTGATTATTTGTTTATTTTCACTCTGTGCAGTCTATTTAATTGTGTATACACATGGCTATAATTACCACTTTGAAATGCAAATGCATAGTTACTAAGGATAACCCTTCTTGTTTTCAAGTAACTAACACTCCTTTTTCATAAATGCTAACTATATCATAAGATCCCAGTAAAACAGCACAGTTTAAGCTCTCCCCACATTACAATGGCTGTCTCCTGTTCCAAATTACTCTCTCTGCCACTCCATAGCTTCCTTCAATTTATCACATGTCAGAGGCCCTAGGCAAGGGCCACGAGGTCATCTGACCAAAGTACTGGCCAGCTTACAGCTGAATGTACACTGAGACTCCTCTAACTGATAGGAAGAAGAGTGAGTGCATTTTGTGCCAAACAGTGTCTCATCGAGGCTCTGACTCCACTTGTAACCTATCCATAGAAAGGCCTGTGTTGGTACAGAGTAATTTGTTACTCTCAGTTATACACCAGATAGTTTATTGCTATTTATTTCCACCCACAGATTGCTCTCAGACTTTCCTCTGGGACGGGATTTGCTTCCTAAAGGGAGGATTTAGGGATTTGACTAAGCAGTGTGAGCAGCAGAAGATATCACATAACAATGGCTTTACTTCCTAAATGTCAAACTCACAAAGTGCTTTCAAAGTGACTGCATCAACCCACCTTCCTTTTTGCATCACTTCCCCTTGCCCCCAATCAGTTAACAACTTCAGTGGTTACCCGTGGAACTCTCTCTTTCAACAGTGTTTTTGTGAACAAATATTTGCTTGTCCCCCTATTCACAGAGAGCACATTAAAGCAGCATGCCAGTTACAGTGTGGGCTGTCTTTGAACAGATGTTATGAATACTGTTCTGCAGGATTTGCCTAGCAGTAGATGAGAACAAGTAATGAGGAAACTAGGAACATGGGTAACGAGGCCAGAAGGTGTGGAAGCTTTCCAGGAGCAGTGGGAGCTGGGTGGAGAAAACTTGACTTACCGATATGCAGCCACGAACCTTCCTCAGACTTTATTTGTTCTTCTGAATGGTCACTCTCAAGAAAAGGTATTCATCAGGGCTCACTCCCTTCAGAATTAATTTTCCTGTGCCTTCAAGGTGAACACAGGCATATAGACCTCCAAATAAATCTTGTAATTCCATAAATATAATATATAAGAGAGGGAAAAGATTTGGGATTCATCCATCTTATTTATTTAAATGGGGGAAAAAAAGGATAAACTGTGACCTTGTAATCAGATTGCATACTTGTAACTGCAGTCTTCTCTCAGAGTCACAAAGAGCTCCTTCACCTGTGTGTTTCCTCAACCAGTTTCTTATTCGTTCTGTATAAAGTATATAAAGATACTTAATGGGCAAAATTGTAGAAGGATTCTTCTTATCTCTTAGCGGGCAGTATGGCAAGAAGCAAAACCACCCAAAGAATTATTTCAATCAGTGAATGAACAGATGATATCTCAGTTCAGCTTCAATCCCTATCCAGTGGTACTTCAGTAGAAATACCAGCAAAGCAGCACACAAATAACATACATATCTTGTAGATTACATAATTTGTTTGGAAATGTTTTCGTACAGTTAAATAAACTTCAGAAAACTACAGTGGAGCCTTCTTATAAATTAGCTCTAGTGCCTAAAATCCCATGAGCTATGAAATGTTGAAAAAGAAAAAAAAAAAATTAAATACATAGTGTTGCTGAGCAACACAGCTCACTCTTAAACAACTTTCCCTTGTATGAAGTGCCCGAGAAAGGGACTACTGTGGAGTCTGTGTAAGTACTTGCCCTATGGGCAGTGCGATTTTGTTACAATCCTTCAAAAAACAGCTACACAGACTGTTACTGAATTCAATTATAGGAAGTCTCCAGGGTTATTCCATTACCTCTGCCTTTAGCTCACAGTTTCAAATCAAAACTTTAGCTGGTCTTTTTTTTAATTTTTTTTTCAATTTCATTCATTAAAATACTGTGATATGAACTTTCATATGAAATGGATCAGAAATTCTCTAGTTTCAACTGAATGCATGTGGTTTATTTTACAGACTTCTGCTAGGTGCAGCTTACGTCTCCCACTGCCCTGCCCTGGAGTGGGTCTGAGTCAATGCCGTATCACAGCTCTGTGCAAACATCAGCCCCAGGAGGATCAGCCTCATCTTGTGTGCTCAGAGCACCGAAAATGTCCTAAATTATTTAAAAACTGTAATTTCCCACAAATCAGCAACCTCGCTTGTTATTATGCTCTCACTGACACCAGCACACTTAGGGAGGTTGCATTACATTGCTCAGTGCTGACTTCAGCTTCCGCCCATCTGCATTTCATCTGCAGGCATCTACATGCATCTGCCACATGGTTTATAATGACAAGGAAGGGGTTAACCCAGGGAGCAGGTGGAAAGCAACCCAGCTGCAAAAAGACTTAAAAAAAAACATAGCAGAAAGCCTGAAAGAAGCCAGCAGGCAGGCAGGGAGTGGTGATGAGGGCCTCTGCATGGTGGGGGCTGCTAGGGCCACCCTGGTGTTGGAGTGCAGCCGGGCTGGTGCCCTGAGTGGAGCAGGTGTCTTCTGGTAGCATCAGGTGTGGCTTCAATCTGTGGCTAGAGCCTGGTGGGAACAGGGCATAGTGGAATGGGGATGCTCTCCAGGGAGAGGACCTGTTTGCAGGGTCCGGTCCACCTAGGCTTTAGCTCTCTTCTGCTTCACCAGGAACTTGCAAGAGAGGAAATTAACCTGGCTGAAGCAATATCATACTTACAGCTTGATTTTTTTTAAGTCTTTAGGCTCTTTCTGCCTATAAATATGGGAAATGAGTGTCTAGATACCACTTTAAAAACTGGATCTTTCTAAAAACTCCTCCCTCAGACCAAACCAGAGCCAAGCTCTCCATTAAGGATTGAAATGCTATAAATGAACCTTCTATGCTTTTGCTTTCAGCTTCAGGCACCTCATCCAGACTGAAAAGGAATGAAAGGTTTGAAGGAAGTCAAGAGTTGGAGGGGAACAAAGCAGTCCTGTGGCCATAGTGCAGGACGAGGAGTTGGTGGCTCTGGGTTGTATTCCCAAAGCCATTGCTTACTTGCTGTGTGGCCTTGGGCAGTCCACTGACAGGTTGATACAACTTCAAGTAATGTCAGTGGGAATTTTCCCATAGAATCCAGCAAATGCTGGATCAGACCCTCAGATTCCTAGCAGCCTCTTCATTATCCCTCTTGCAAAGCCAGGATAACAACATCTTTGTCTCACAGGGTAGCAAGGCGACTACTTCATTAATGTTCATAAAACTTTTTCAAATCTACAGATGGAAGGCATTATGTCAGCACAAATTATTCTTATTTATTATCATTCTCATGGTATTTCCAATAGTTTTTGCTCACTAAAGCCAAGAAGTTCCAAAAATCTGGTGAGAAAGTTTCTTCTCTGGAGATTGAACCCCATTTCTGGTCCAAAGATATGTGGAAACAGATACATTCAGATGGCACTGGAATGTGGGAATATTTACTTTAATAAACCTTCGAATCTTTGGGGGTTTGAATGAGTCCTGGAAACTGGGAGCATGCTACACTCCAGAAAGAACAGACCCTGAATTTAAATAAAAGCCCCCAGAGTTTAGCAAGCAAAGTTTTAAGGCCAAATGTTCAAATTTGACTCTCGAAGCTTGCTGCCAATGGGTAACCTCTGTTCTGCTCTGGGTATGTTGGAGCACTTTTGGAGAAGAGGTGGCTTCTGGCTGAAGTTCCTTCTTGAGAGAAGGAAAGGAGGAATCCTTTCCCACCCCATGCATCCACTACCTGCTAGGAGTTAGTTAGTCAGACATCAGGTTCGGGCACAGAAAGCAATGAGGTCAGCTGTCAGCAGACAGGGGATTTCACTAGGGGTAGGTCCATGTCAGCAAGTGGTGGTGTAGCATTTGGAAACAAGGAAGAAACACACTGAAAATCTTGCATTCAAACTCATATCTCTGTCTGTATATACATATATGCACACACGCACATATATATAACTCACCTGTTCGTACTTTTGGATCAACGTCATTTTGTACAGTTTTATTATCTAACTTAAGTTTCCTCCCTATCAAAGTTAAGCACTGAGGATACTCTGCAGCTGTAAAAGGTACCTAAAGAGAATATGACAGATGCTGTTACCATGCTGTAGAAACTGCTGTATCTCCCCATTCACTACAATACTATTCCTACTCACATGAAACCATTCCCTTGCAGGTAGCAAACTTGCTATGCTGTTTTGGAAAAGCAAGTAGGTTTAATGTTTTGATGAATCCAGCTCTTTTAGTTCATACATTATGTCAAAATTGGTCAAAGACAGGAAATTACCCTCCCTCCCTCCCCCGACTGTGCACACACGCACAGACACACGCATGCACATCCACAGCCAAGGCCTTCGGCAAGCCATCTGATAGCAATCAGTATTTTGAGAAGTGATAGCTCATCTGTAGATTCAGCATTCTTTTGCAGCAGAAGGTATTATGCAAACTAGTCCCATTAGAAAAGCAAACATCAAAGCAAAACATGTTTTCTAAGAGACAAATGCATAAACCATGTGGTACCTGACACTGCAACAGAAATAGAATAATTACCCTTGCTCTCAATGGAAAGCATAGCTGGAGAGGATAATAAAGAAGCCTCATACACTGTACCCTGCAGTTTCCCATACTGTGCATAAAAAGGAGAGCAGCCAGCTTGGGAAAAGCAGCCTGAAAGGACTGATGCTGTTCCCAGTGAACACAGAAGGACACAAAAGCACTGCAGCTGGTTGTGGAGCAGCACAGCTACATGGTGCCCATGGCACCAGCTGGAATGCAAGGTGCCACTCAAGCCTAAGGGGGGAGGAAAAAAAAAGAGTGCAGCTAAGGTTACACAATTACCTGTCTTGAAAGTGCAAACTTTTAAAAAATATGCATACCTCTCTGACCATAAGTAGCCACGAAATATGCTCTGTGGGTCCTTTGACTAAAGTCTAAACAGAGGAAGCTCTCTGCAGGCAGCCTCCTGCTTAGCCCTGGCTGCTGTTGCTCAGTCACTGCCACTGCAAGAAAAAAAAGCCCTCGTGGTCGGGATAGAAGACAGAAGGTGTGAAATGAGGCTTAGGATGCTGTCACAGTGCTGTTGAAGCAGCACAGCCACGTACCACTGACAATTTAAATCAAGAGCAGAGTAAATCGGAGCCTATCAGGACTATTGTAAAGTTGAACAAAGTTGCTTTAAGGAGGAAATGGTTGCTTAAGTTCCCAGAGTGAGCTGGAAGTACACGTGCTCGTTTCTTCTCAGCCCCCCTCTTTCTGTCTTTCAGAGCCCATTTCTCCAGCACGCAGATCAGCTATCAGACTGAGAGAAAGAGAGAGTGTGAGATGGCCGACCTTGTCCTCCAGTGCCGAGGGCCTGTGGGTTTGGGCCAGGAACAGGAATTCCCTGTACAGACACTGAGTCTGCTGAAGGAGACAGGAGAGCCTGCTCCACAGAAGAGCACTTTGTTCCCTGCCACCAAGGAAAACTTACACAACAGACACACACAACCATGGAAATATGAATATTTCAAAAGTGTGTTTTTTTCCTAGAATACACAGTGCTCTTATTTCCTTAGGGGGGCAGTAAAAATTGGGCAAGAGCATATTGCCAAATGCATGAGAGTCCATGAGGATATTAATTCTGTGTGCTGTAGTTACAGAAAGCAGGTCACTACAGCAAGGTCTGAATGGATCAACAATTCAGAATAAATTACTGACAAATGAAATGCCCACTGGTCATGGTTTACAGGGGGTTCATTTAAAGTCCTTTATGATTTTTAATATTTCTTCTGTCAGTTCAGCGCTCCTCAGAAACTGTAAAGGATTAAAATCCTTTTCCTTCTGTGCCCCAAATGTATGTGGGCATCTGTGTTTGTGTGCGCACATATTTTATAAGTACAAAATTCAGAGTAGATATGGACACCAGATAATGACATTGTGCAGCTTTTTGGTAATGCATCATTCCCACAGAGAAGCCTTTAAGACAGCCTATGTGAATACAAAGTAAATGGGAGGTTCAGAATCTAGCCTTTGTTTTGAGAAGTCTGGTCTAATTGCACAGGCTTCTTTGTGTACCTTGTGAAAATGTTCAGAAAGGAATTCCTCTTGCTTTATCCATCCAAAATGTAGGTGCCACTCTAGGTACTGAGGCTTCCTACGAGCCAATTGGTGGTGATTCATTTTGTCTTCAGATATGCTTGTATATACTTCTCCCTTTCTTCTGCCTGAAGATAATGACTGCATGGATAGGTTGGACTTGATAGCCAACTTTTAGATGGCTAACATTAACGGATAACTCTTCCTAGTCTATGCTTCCCTATCTCAACATGGTCTCATGAGAAAATATTCATAAAGATTACGCGTTGCTTTTCTATTAAGAAAACACATAAGGAAAGCTTAGATGGCATATTGGCAACTTGTGTCTTAAAGTTAACACTGTTTTCCATGCAGTCAAGGTTACAGCTCTAAACAGTGGCACAACACAGCCCAGCTCCCAGGGATGTACTGCTGGATGTGGATACCACACAGTGCAGTGAGGCCCACAGGCTGGAGGGCCCAGCACAGTGGGCCGTGCATATGGAGAAAGGCATATGGAGCTCTGGTGGGACATTCGACTAGCATTCCTATTTCATTCCTAGCAACAGGTCTTTGCCAAATACATTATGCCACTGTTTACTTGAGGTCTTCAAACTCAAACTGAGGAACCAGCCTAGCAGTCACCACAGGAACAAAGTCAGCTTTATACCACCCTTCCAAAACCCTCCACCTAGACCAGGTCAGGAGCTTCTTGGTGAGAACCTCAGCTGTGGTTGGTGGGGTACATGGATACATTACCCAGCGGTTACCATTCAAAGTTTCTGAGAACTGCTACAAGGATTTGTATACATGTACATGCACATACACAGAGACTCTGTATACTGTACATAGGATCATGGTTTCACCTTTACTGAGTCCTAATTTAACTCTATCAATGAGCGCTTTGCTTAAAAAAAAGAAAAATGAAAGAATTCATACGAAATCCTGTCAGTACATTTTAAAAATCTGGGGCTGTATACTAATTAAAGCAAACATACTGGAAAGAGACAAAAGCTTAGAACTCTATGAAGAGTGTTGAGTTGTGGTCACAGTTTACTCAGCTTTCAGATAACTTGTCATTCCCTTGGGGCACTTAAGACCCGGAACATTACATATAAGGGCTGCTCCAAAAGTAATACCTCTTATTTTATTATGTTGGCCCACAATGTTGGAGCCAGATGTTGGTGGCATGGCTGACGAGGCTGAACCTTCCCACCAATATTCCATTACATTTTGTTGCCATGTGACAGGTGGCAGCAGAGGGGCAGTCTGACAAAATGGCGTCTGACATGGAAGTGCGTATGAAGCAAAGATGCATCACTGAATTCCTCTGTGCAGAAAAAAATTGCACTCACTGATATTCAGTGATGCTTGCTGAACATTTATGGAGACCAAACAGTGGATGTCAGCACTGTGAGGGCTGGGTGGTACATTTCAGCAGTGGCAATAACAGTAGTGAGTCACCTCTGCTGGTGTAGATTTGTATGAGCCCGGCATGCAGGCTCTTGTTCATTGCGGGTGAAAATGTATAGCTAATGGTGGTGACTATGTTGAAAAATAATATTTTGTAGCTAGAATTTGCTTTGTCAAATAGCATTATTGTGCTTTTCAAATCTGTTGTCATTTTGAAGGAAATATGTAGCAGGCATTACTTTCAGAGCAACCTTCTTATCTCCACAGTGCTAATGCAAGTGACTGTGGAGTTGCATACCACTTACTAGAGGAATTTAATTTTGTAGATTTTTGATCTCTTCACTCATTACAAATTTTAGTAAGATATTCCTTGAATCCTTTTGCCCCTGCCTTTCCTGTCATCCATTTGAGGATTTTAGTAGGGTTTCAAAAACATGACTTGCTTCCTCATACCTACCACTCCTCTATCTCAGTATTTCCCTCAAAGTTTCTTTCATGGGTAGTCAGAGATTTCCCATTTGCAGATAGTACATAATAGTAGGTGGTTGATCAGGGAAGGCAAAAAAAAACATTAGCTGCAGATGGGGTAAGGGAAGAATATGCCTTCGTAGTTACGTTGTCAAATCTATCATCTGTGAGATTCTGCAAAGGCAAGGGAGCTGCCCAAGAAATGCAGAAAATTTCCAGTCAGATGGAAAAACCTACAGAAATTTTCATGGGTAGGAAACCGGGGAAAACCCATTGGATTTCACATAAAGGAGGGAGAAGTCAGTGCACTGCTGAATGCTGTGGACAAGTGGATGCATGGGGTTGGGAAGACCAAGTTAAAAGCTTGAGGAAACAGATTATGGGTTCTTTATCCAAACTTTTTTTAAACTCAACAAATAATAATTTTGGTCCAAGGAGAAGTCCAAGGTTCCAAGCTCGTTCCTATTTGAATTAGATCGATTCATGTCTTCACATTTGTAACCACAATAATTTGAAGGTATTTGTAATTATCTAAGAAGATGAAATCTAGCATGCTGCATATTTTTTACTTTTTAATAATATCAGCCAAGTTTATTGGCTGTTGCACACAGTCTGTATTTCAGGTGTATACATAAAATTGTCTTTCTTTTGTAGATTAATATCATTACAAAATATTACACATGTTTCATCCTAACATAAATTATACCATGATGGTCAAGATACTGTTTTAACATCCACACTCTACACAGTAAAGGGGTACACACAGCTTTTTATCAAAATTAGACAAGTTCCAAAGAACTGTGGAACCTTTTGCCCTTAGGTGAGTTGGCACAGACTGTAAGATGTATTTTGGAGTCTGGGGGAATGCTTAATATATGTAAAAAGTTATGCTTTCATTTCTGCTAATGCCAAAGCTCAAAACATGCATTTCAGATTCCACAAGAGTAGCATTTACTTGGAGATCACAGCCTACTTTTTTTTGCCTTTGTAGTGCCTTTTGCATGCGCCAATAATGCAGCTGAATCACAAATAGAAAAATACAGAGAAGAGGAAAAAAAAATCACCTGCTGTTTTAGAGACTTGGCAGAAGTCCATTACAAGTACAAATGCTGAGAGACTGTAGTAATACTATAGTATTAAATTGTGCACAACTTCATGATCATTCAGAGTACAACTTCTGACAGCAAACTTTCTAAACTGCATTTTCCCTGAGCATCACTGGGATATGCAATTAACATTTTTTTGCTGGACATCATTGCTCCAATTTGGGCAGCAAGCAGAAGACCCTAATGTGCACGTACAAAAAATACCCACTCTTTTAGTGTTTTTCCCTTGGCACGCACACAGAAAGTTCAGCTAGTGGCTCTGGAGGAATCTTAAGTCTGCCACATAGGTGGTCTGCTGCTTGTTGGAGAAGTCTGGATACTTTTATATTTGGGACATAATTTTTCTGTCACACTATGCTCACTGCTCAGAAATTCCAAACTCACTCTTTAAATCAAGACTGATGTTTCTCAAACACATAGATTGAAAAAAAATAAATAAAAAAATACCAATTAATTATTTTTAGTGCTACCACAGAAAAAGGTCAGAGAACAACCACAGAGGTAAGGTTTAGCCTATGTATAGTTATGGCGGTTACTAGGTTCCTAGGTGACTACAGGTGACACGGTTTCTGTAGATTCTAACAGAAAATCTCACTTCTTGCAAACCTAACTCTGCATCAGTCATCTCAGTGCTAGATACCACACCTTTACCAAAAAAAAAAAAAGAGTAAAGATTAATAAAAAATTACGCAGGACTGAGACTCAAACCAGGGTACTTGGGTTAGGGAGTACATGCATATATGTGTGTGTCTATACATATTCTGGCACACATACAAACAAGAATATGTTCATGTTATGTACTAAAACCATATCGTATCTAAGGTGCATAAAAGCTTGGTCTTTTATCCAAAAAGCAGATATTCACCATGTGCAGAGTCCTTGGATTCAGACAAATAGGAACCAAAATTAATAGATATATATATATATATCATCAGCAAAATGACAGAAAATGACAGCATAGCCCAAAAGCAATGTGGTCTGAAGAACAAGCAGTCACGTTTGGCACAGATAATAAATTAATTCAGAGACCAAAAAAAAACAAAGTCCTTGTTATTCACTCCTGCAAAAATGTAATCCTTAGCTGAGCATCCCTGATGTTGGATCTTATGTGAGTGACTCAGTTCACCAAGCATAGAAATCTGCATTTCCTAAGATTGTTGCAAGAAATATTAAAACACTCAAGAGATTCATTTCTATTCTGAAAGAAAGAAAGAAAGAAAGAAAGAAAGAAAGAAAGAAAGAAAGAAAGAAAGAAAGAAAGAAAGAAAGAAAGAAAGAAAGAAAGAAAGAAAGAAAGAAAGAAAGAAAGAAAGAAAGAAAGAAAGAAAGAAAGAAAGAAAGAAAGAAAAACCTACCCTTGAAATATTTGTAGTGCCAACTGCTGATCGTTCTCTAATTAGGCATAAAACTGAATTTATTGAATCCAGTCAAATTAACACCAAACATTAACTGAGTTCAAAAAAACTGATTCATTGCATTTGACAATGCCTTTGTTACTCAATATCGTTACTAAGCTCTTCTTCAAATTAGGGCACTATATAAAGCTCTGCTTTCTTTTATGTCTTCAGCTCTCCTCCAAACATTTTAGCCAGTTTTAAAGTGTCATCCACATGAGAACAGATCAGTTGTTCAAGACTTGCCTCACGACATAAATGCAAACTGTGTTTATATTGTGTGTTAAGTCAGAAACCAAGGAAAGGTGTACCCAGTTGGGGATGGATTCATCCCAAACTACTCGAGCCATGGCAATGTTTCAGTAAAGCCACACTCAAATATACCCCAGAAATAAAGAGATGCACACAGAAAGATGGAGTACCAGTGCAGAGAGAAATACCTCTTTCATTAACCTCAAAAAAACTCAATTTGCTTTGAATAGGGCCATAATTCAGACTTCAGTTGGAGGATATTATAATTACATGAGAGATAACAGAAAGTACTCAGCACCAAAATAAATTTTTAGGCCCCAAAAATGCCTGTATTGAGGATCCCAAAGACAAGAAGGATCAACCAAGGAGAAATATATGGGTGGAAGGCTAATTTTCTTGACCCCATCACCACAGAGTCTAGAAAGATAGTATGAGAGAGCACTCTCAGAAGCAGCTGATGAACAGAATACTCATAAATTGTTTGCTCTGATATATAAACTAGCTCCAGTAAGTAGCAAAAGGAGTGCAACAGAAAGAAAAACAGTAAACTGGTCAAATTCAGAAAAACTGAGACTCTTATCCAGTTTATGGGTATGTATTTTAGAATAGGTGAGTAACATCTCATTGTCCACCTCTTTTAGATAATGTCTTCAGAAGGATATGACATGACAGAGATATAATTCAGGTAACATTACAAATGTTTCTCCAAGGGAGATTATCTAATGGACACTGTTTTTAGGAATTTATCTCCTTTTGTCCAGAATCGCTTCAGGTGACCCAAGAGCAAATAAAAACAAGGAACACCTTATCTGATTCAAAAAGTAGACCTGTAAAAATAAATTATGGTTAAAGTACCTGCCAGCTGGTGTTTGCATATATGTAGATTGGGAAATTATATTAAAAAAAAGTAGGTCTTCCATGGAAAAAAAAGGTGGCATTTTTCACCTTTACTTGTTAAATACACCATGGTGCCTGGCTTTTTCTATTCTTTCAATTATATTTCCATTCTGTATAAATACAGCACACAGCTTATAAATTTCAGTATTATAAGCTTTTTTCATGATTAAAGAAAGGGAGAAGGAACAGAGATCAAATGCATATGAGCAGGGATACAGTTGTGTGTTCCAGGTACTTGACATGGATTTTTATACATTTTTTTTCTGATAACATTCAAAAGTATAGTCACCATCCAATAAATTCAGAACATGAAAATCCTTATGGATTATATAAGAGAAGGATGTTCTAGCATAATCCAGTTTGATAATCTTACTCCTTCTCACTCATCATCTCACTCTGATTCAAAGAAATATTTTAATGACTACCAAAAGACATACTCAAGCCCATTCATTTTGTCAGTCAAGTAATAGCATGCTTAGTGCCAAGGTGAACCTGAATTGTAAAGAAAAAGGGGGGTTACACTGTTGAGAAATCATTTTGTAAGAAAATAATAATCACCAAAAAATCCTCTACATGGATATTTAATTTTTCCTAAAGGTGGACCTTCACAAGGTTCTTAGGTTAAAGGCTAATAAGCATGTATTGTAAATCCTCTTCTTTGGTCAATCCACCCTGAATATATGTTGCTAAAGCCCCCCAGCTGCAGAGCCTTGGCGCTTAGCTCAGGCTCTAAAACCTTTCTGTTTGCTTCAGGTCCCTGATACGTCCGCTATGAGGGCAGCTGACACACACACTGGGAAAGATCCCAGACTCAGGCTGCTGTGGTCCCACATACTTGGAAGAGCTGCCTTGGAGCATGTAACCCACTAGTTACTGCACATTACAAACTCTCCCAGACTCAAGAGTCTGATCCACAAAAGTTATGAGACTTTAAAACAGCCAGCTAAAGAGCTTTGGCTTGAATTTTATGACAGCTTATGCTTTGTAGCTGCATTCAAACCCTTCACATTGGTCTAATGGAGGTTGTCACCTTGAATGCTTTCCACTCCTGTCAATAGCTGTTGCAGTAAAAGGTACTCATGGATTCCTAGCTGCAAATCAAAGTGATGCTTTAGCAAACAGAACTGCAGTGAGGAAACATCCGTTTTCCTTTAGGGACTAAAATTTGGACTGCAGATCATCTTCTTCTGGAAGAAAGTTTTGTCATTCAAATTAGCTTCAATTAGTTAAAAATTTGGAACCTATTTATTTATTTGATGTACGCCTGTGCATTAGAACCGCATTGTGGGAATCATTATTATTTGCAGAACCGTACTCCCTTTAGTCTAACCCTACCAAGGTTTTCTTACACCACTAACATGTGTGACATCTTGTATTCCATGTGCTAAGTCAGGACCAGCTCACTGACGTGTGCTTTTTTATTACTATAATTTGCTTCAAAATCGTTTTGTGGAAAGAAGTTGTGGAGAAAATCTGCAGGGCTGTATTTCCACTTGAAATAATAGAATGTCTTGGCTACCAGCACGGCAACACTTGGATTTCTCTATTAGAGAGTTTCTGGTGGAGTCTTCAGCTTGAATAAAGGAACAGAGAAGCAGAATTACATTCAAAATCTGAGCACATTCATCGTCCATATAAGATTCATTAAGGAAAATAGGACAACCATCCATAATAGAAAAGAGGAACTAAAAATGATTATAAATAACAAAAAGCAACAATGATTTTTTTTGCCAATATCTTTTTTTAAGATAAAATAAAAACCCATTTAATTCCTTAAAACATATATATAAAGAAAGGCAAAAGAAAAAGAAAAATGGCAGCAGTCACAGAAAAGCCAACTGGAATAGATATTTCCTTTGTGGAAAAAAAAAGCCTGTAGTTTAGATTTCCCTTTGGAGTCCTCTTATTAAATGTCAATTTTCAGGAACTGTTCAGAGAACACAAACCAGAAAAAAATAAAAAATAAAAGGAGGGCTTTGAAAGGATTTCTGTTCAGTCTGAGTTACCTGTATTTATGATTACAAAAGGCTGGTCTTTCTTGATACAACACCTAAAACAGCACCCCAAAAAGGAAGCATGTTGCAGTAAGGTTTTTTCACTGGACCCTAGAAGGATCTTTTGTTTTGTTTTGGTTTGGTTTTTTGGCCTGTATTGAGTTTACCAGTTCTCCAGAGAAGTGCTGTGAGAAGTGTTCCTTTCCCTCCTCAAAATAAATAAATAGATAGATAGATTGTTAGATAAATAAAATAATAATAATAGTAATATGAGAAAGAACGATTGCCATTTGGAAAATGAATGGACTTCAGTTAAACAGATAAAGCCTATCTGGTTACAATTACATGTATGATGAATAAGTTAACATAAAGCTCCTTGGTCACATTGTAGAACACACAGCTTTTTATGAATGCACATTTCCTCAGTCAGAAATATCTCCTATGTTTGCTTCCATATGGATGTTCCTGCTCCTCAGGTAGCACATGGGACCAGGTCAAACCAACCCAAATGCTCCTGTGGCTTCTTAGTTTCATCTGAGGTTTCTCCATATCTAGTAGGCAACAGCTGTAGATGTTTGAATAACATGGGCACACATACTATCGTGAGCTCTTTTCTTTTTTTACCCTACAGATACAGAGGCTTCTGTCCCAAAATACCAAGTGGGACTGTCGGTCAGCACTTTGCTCCTCAGTAACAGAAGATTCTGTCCAAAGAGCATCCCTATTTGAAGCAATTAAATGCATTTCAGGTTATGTGCCACAGACACCTAAACAGCATAAACCTAATGGAATATGGAGACATTTAGCTTTCATGAGCCATTGCCATCTTGCCAAGGATGTGTGGGTCCAAATTAGACTCCTTGCAGGACTCTTAAAAAAAAACAACGTATCAGGAGTGAAGCTTCAGGGACACAGACAAAAGGTTGATAAATATTTTCCACATGCTGGGTGCACTGGGGGAAAGAAATAAAAACAGCAGCCTTTGTATCCTTGACCCTTCACCTACTGTGCGTTTTGGACAATCATAAGCATGCAATCAGATCCTAATGAGACTTTGCATGCCTTGCCAAAGCACAAGTTCGACCTCAATCAGAAAGTGATTTCTGCAGAGATGAAGGAGGATTAGGAGAAATGTATCCTGATTTCTCATCAGGCCAATGTTTACCAAGCTGAGGAAGTTATATTGCCCCTGTAGAATCAGTATTTTATTAAAGAATCCCTAGGCTGAAGTTCTGAATTATGCAACAGAGTGTTATGCCAAATAAGCTCTCTGTGACTTGGTCACATCAAATTCCTGCCCACTGTTATAGAGGATACTGCAACTGGTTACATCTGTGCTGAACTTCACTTTAGCAGATTTTTTACTTCATCAGAGGAGATTCTATATGCTTGGTAACAAATAGAATAAATGTTCTTTTTGGTGGAAGGAGGGAGGGAAGGGAAGGGAAG
>VXAB01003222.1:0-59191 GCA_013399175.1 Odontophorus gujanensis | reverse complement strand
GTGGATCTGACTTTAAAAATCAGAAACTTTTACTGTCAATGGATACATGAGAATTTTTTCTGCAGTGGCCTTCCATAATTATATTTATATTTTATACAGAGAATTAGAAGAAAAATAAAATTTAGATTTTATTTTTTTCTAATAATTACAATTAAATGAAACAATATAGAATTAAGGAGAAGAGAAATAATCCTTTACGTACAGGAGATAGTGAAAAATACATTCTTATGCTTCTCGCTTCTTAGCTGAATGCAGATATTTTACTATTATTATTATTATTATTATTTAATAACCTTGAGTGTTTTGTTGAATAAAAGAAGTAGCTGACACAAATATGTAAACTTTATTCTCCAAATACTATGCTAACAAAAACAAACAAATTTCTCATTAAAATCCAATATAAATTTACTTTACTTAGTAATTTGTCACAGATATAATTAAAACTATATGAATAGTGATACTGTTGTATATTGTACTTGGATTCTTCTAACAATAGTCCACAAATAGACTGTTCAGGAAGGCAAAATTCTGACAACAGTTGAAAGAGAGCTCCAATTTTCTGTCTATGTCATTTGTTCATTTGCGAGATTTTCAGATATTTGCACCTCAAGAGCAGACACATCTGTCTTCCTTAAAGATATTTTTTGGAGGGCAGAAAAAGGGATGTAGAATAGGCAATTTTGTAATTCCTGGCATATATACCAAAATATGGTATGATGTTTTAATGGAGATTTTTTTTTTTCAGTTGCCACAGTGGTATTAAATGGTATTAAATGTAAAAATTTTCCTTGCCCATACAACCATGCATCCTCTACAGGTATATATACTCAAACAGACCATGCACACTTACACTGGAATAAATATATTCAAATATGTGTAACATCTAGTGGAATGCATATCTTAAATCTAGTCATTGCTGTATCTTGAGTAGTGCAGACAAAAGAACTGTTTTATGCATAAGAGATGGCACTTAGGCAGGTCATGCGGATTGCTTACCTAAAGTTATCTTAGCTTGGCAGTGGAACTCCTGTGACACTGGCACACTGAGCTGCAGTAAGGCTTTCTGCCTGCTTAGCAGATGGCTCTGTGTGCAGGCAGCCAAGGTACATGAAGCACTGAGTATTTGTGCCAGCCAAAATTCCTGCATGGTGTGTTTGGAGTTGCTGTTTAGCCAGCTTGGATTTAGGTCTGTTTTATGTTATCAAAATCATAGTGTCTGCAGCAGTCTGTAGCAGAGCAGGAGTTTTCACTACATTATTACGATCCTACACAGCCTCAATAGAACTTGTGTTGGGTTTTCTTTTCAGTGTAGGGAATTTTTGAAAATATGGTCAATTGCACTGCATCAGCGAAGTGCCTCTTGTTGTAAACCACCCTTATTTTCTCTTTTCTACAACCAGCTGTTTTGTTATCAGGCCCTTGTGTAACAGTAATCTCTCCAGATGTATTCACTGATATCTACTGATTCCTTATTTAGATTTATCTGTGTAATTTCCCAGACCTTTATAATGGATAAAAAGTTGACAGTCCTACAGTATTGAGCTTTCTTCCAAATTTTCTGATAGTGTTCCTAGTAAATTTTGGAAATTGATCTTCTATAAATGATCTGAAAAATAATTAAATTGGATGATTTCATACAATCTCTAATTCCTGGTGAGTGGTGAATAACAAATGTCAAATACCAAGATAGAAGAAAATTTATTGTACCCTTTTGCTGTTGTCTGTTATGTTTCTTATTTCGTTTGGTAACAGAAGTACCTCATAATAGAATACATATTTTCACAGAATAACTTTTGAAGCCTGTAATTGTTACCATGTTTTTAAGAGAATGTTAGCTCATTCAAAGGAAATGATCCCAAACCCTCTGTAATAGGTCAAGAATGTAGTTTAACTACTGCATATGAATAAATTTAAGTTTAGCAAGATCTTGAAAGATTTGTCTTTTGTACAGAAGAAGCCATTTAGTTTATGTAAGTCGACTAAAAGCAGAGAATTCAGTGATGAGATAATTTGGTAGCTATGGTAGAAGAGTGGTTAGAGCTCATAGAGCCATTTTGATTGGATATTTTAATTAAAATTAGTTATCAGAATCTTTTTCAGGTAAGTCATTTTCAACCTGACGATATTGTAAATGTAGAACTGATTGAAATCTTTTAACAAACTGAATATTTCAAATGTGCCATGGGATATATATACATCATTATGTAAATGTGATGATTCATTCTAAATGGACTTCTCAAAGATGACTTCATTACTAAGCCTTTTTCCCAAATAATTTCTCTGCTATTTTTGGTTTTATCAAGGTTTATTTTTCTAACAATGCTTCCTTAGTTTTATAAATGAAAAATGCTAATTTGTCTATTTCTGCTAAAATAAATGATATTCTATTTTTCGTTTTGGCAACACAAATGTGAACTAATCCTGGAAAAGAGTATTTGGTCCCTGTTAATCTCAATAGACTCTAATAACACACACAAAAGGAAGAGTTCTGCTTGCATTAAAACTTGGAATAAATAATGCCTTTTTGTAGTATTGTCATTGCAATATTTTAGTAGAAACTGCACAAGGAGCTTGAGGCATAACAGTAACTTTATTAACCTGAGTTAATAAAGCCTCATGAACCTGATAAATTTTATTTTATCATTTTGATTATCTCTTTTTCTGTCTACAATCTACAAGACTAAAGACTTCTCAGTTAGCATTGCCTTTGTTGGACTCAATCTACCTGCCTCTAGTCAAGTGTTGGTTTATATTTCTGAATCAAATATAAAAGTAAAGGTACTATAAACAGTTAAAGAGAAGGAAGATGGACTATGCTGCAAATTTTGAAAGAAGGAGGTGGCAGGAGAATGAAGAGAGGAGAAAATATAGGAAAGGCTGGCTCCCTTGCAGCACAGGAATGAAAGCATTCTGATGTATCTGCATAGTTAAGAGCATCAAGAAACATCATTCATGATTAGAAAACCATTATGCTGTGTCTTTCTCATTAACCAAGCAGCTTCCAGGAACCTGCAAATGTGGTAAGATGTGATATAATACAAAACAAGAGATAAATTTGGATGAGAGGTTAAAGGAGCTCTCATGAGGCTCTCATCAGACTCAACACTTCAGCAGCCTAATTGTTGCCAAAATTCCTATGACCATCAGAGAAGAGACAATAGATTGCATAATTAGTTACTTCTGTCAATGTATAAGAAAGAATTATCCAAAATGAGAAGGCACCTCAGGAGAAATAATGAAAATACTGCTTTTAGATTTTGCCATCTATATAGTGTAGGCTGATATCATAAGGAAGCTGGAGTTGATGTTTGTATGGCTATTGAGAAGTATTTTGAAAGGATTAATGATGAAAAATTGAAGTGGTGTTCTGATTTGAAGAAAGGCTTAACAGCTCCCAATTCTGTTTTAGCTCCTTTAGATTTTAGATCTTTTGATATCAGGCAACTCCAGAGGTAGGTGGTGGTATTGCAGTAGAGGCTGAAGCTTTCCACCAGTATCCCATTATATTGTCATGAAACAGATGGCAGTGGAGAGGCAGTCTGACAAAATGGCATCTGACATGCAAGTGTGCATGAACCAAAGGAATGTCATTGAATTACTCCATGTGGAAAAAATGACATCCACTGAAAGTGAGGTGGTGGGTGATGAGTTTCATCAGTGAAGCCAGCAATGTGAGAGACAAGCCACGTAACAGATGGTCATGCACATTTTTACAGTCATGGTATGCAGGTTCTCATTCATCAGTTCTGAAAATGCATACCTTTAAAGGGATGACTACTACGTTGAAGAGCCCCAGCTCTCTCAGTCTGTCCTTGTTGAATAGATGTTTCATTCCATGGATCATTTTTGTGGCCCTTCTCCAGATGCATTCCAACAGGTTTTTTTTTTGCAGATCTGCAAACATAATTTTCTTTACAAAATTGCTACTTTACCGTTGCAACTAATAACTAATGAAATGTTTAAAAATCTATTTACTGAACAATAGAAGAACACAGAAGTGAGACATGTTGAAGATGAAATGCAATTATCACTAGGCAATAATTAATATTATTAATCTCCAGAAGACATAAATACAAGCATGTATGTTATTGGAATTAATCAGTAGTTAACACCACCAAAGCAGTACCATATGAATAATACAACTTTCAAGTCTGAAAATAGGAACCCAAAAGTGATTGGAGAACACTATATATTGTGTTCTTTTTTCTTGTGTTTGTTGATTTTTCCTAGAAAGCTGTTATTTGGTAAATTACATAACAGTTCTGAAATGGATTAGTGGATGTCTTGTAGCAGTTTTGTTTATTTGTTTGTTTAAGCGAGCCATTTATCTGCTTGGTTATTCATCCTAATTTCATAATGAAATGTTGTCTGAGACTGGTAAAGAATACATTGTCACAAATCAACCTGTGACAGTTCACAATACTACATGGACAGTTTTACATTTGAAAACATTCTTTTGGACAGAGCCATAAGCCACTTGAATGGGAAGGGTCAGGGAATGAATATTTTCATCTTGATACGGATTATACCATTGTATACTTTGAAGGCAATGTACAAGCTGGCTTCTCCCTGCTTCCTCTTATCTCTACTGACTTAAATTTGCAGGGCCTGGAAGACAGGAACAAGAGTTCCTGCTGAGATCCCATAAGCCAGAAGCTGTCAATTCAAAGAGCAGTCTTGACAGTCACAACATGGGTGATCCACCACTAACAGAGATCACCATCACCTGACACCAAGACACTGCTGGATCAAGAAGTGGTGAAATGTTTCTCTTTGTTGTGTTTGTCTATCTGTCTGTCTGTCTTTCCCAGTTTTCTATCTTTTCTCTGTATCTTCCTTTACTATTTCACTTTTTGTAGTAGCTGTTGCCTACTACTGTCTTAGAACTCCTGCATGAAAGTGCTCTTACCTGTAATGCTTATTAATTCTTATTAGAAAATTAGCAAATTTTACCTAGAGTAGTATTAGTAGAGTATTAGTTGTTGTTAGAAAGCTCTCAATGAATTCATGTGTATTATTCCTCTAACTCCTGGGTGACACCATCACAGTAGCGACCCCTGCTAGAGGAGGTGTGACTAAGAAGGGAGAAAAAAATTCACCTCCCTAGAAGCTCACTGAGTGGCATAAGACACTTGTATATAGATATATATAAACAAATATGCATATATAGAGAATTTCAAATCATAGCTGATGCTGAGTATGTATTGCATAGTATGTGATAATAGTAATGATAGTTAAACAATCCCACTGAATCTATTCAAAATAGTGTTGTGTGCAGTGCGGCAGTCTTGATTTTGAGCACTTTCTTTTGCTTTCAGTGATTGTCCTATCTTCCTCAAGTAATTGCAGGGAACAACCATCATTGCAGAGGCAGTCATAAATCTTTCTTCATCAGTTATTCAATCCAACATATTATGATTGTTCCTCCTTTTCTTCAAAACAAAGCCTATAATGGTACATTAACTTGTTTGATTCACCATGGGGCAATAAAACAAATAACTTTTGTCACAAAATCTAATCTGTTTTGTCATAACAAAGCTTTCTGTGACAGGGTATGTTAAGCTTCAGTTCTTTCCAAGCTTAACATTTATTTGAGATTTGAAATACTAACAAAAAAAACCCTTTTTTGTTATTGTTACCTTGGTGTTTTACCATATGAAACTCATGAATTTTCACTAGAAGGTGCTTTTTCCTCACTTAAAGCAGATTTTTTTTTTTTTTTTTTTTTTTTAACTCTCTGACTTGGCTGTATAAACCTCACACTCGACTGTATCACTTCATGCAAGAAATCAGGAGGAGGCCAATTCAGAGAAGACTTAATAGTGCATATGTACCATAGAATTATTCCTCTTTGTATATTGTCAGCATATAATAATCCTGATAACCAGTCAAACAAAAAATAATCTAGTAAAATCTAGTAGCTCATCTTTCAGTTTTGTAAGTAATAGATTCCTTCAATACATTTATTATGTTCTGACTGCACCAGTAATTGAGATATACCATCCACCACCATCTAAAAGGAATCATTAACATTCTTATAAAATCATGTTTCTTTAATAAATCCCCAACATCTGTTTGGGTTTCACATACCCAAGTAAGATAATCTTGAATTTGTGTACTATTGATTGCACCGTGTGTTCATGTAATAAAGTGATGAGATGCTGAAATCATATATGCTACCATATGGTGGAGCAAGACCTAAATTTAGGAGATTACAAGCAGTTACAGTATAATATCTTCTTAATTTATGGATCAATTTAGTTCCTTCATACGCACGTTCAATTTCTGTGCATCCCTTCTTTTCAGTCTCTTTCCTGACCGACTACCTCTTTAAACTTAAGCAAAGAATATTTTTTCTATTATTTTTTTCATTTTTACCTTCCACACAGAAAATCCAACAAAGACTCCAGAGCAAAGAGAGAGTATGTATGGTTTGAAGCAATCAGAGTCCTCTAAAAAGTACTTTGCCAGTCTGTTCTCTGGATAGGAACCATTACAAGTACATAATTTCTCTGCAGTTACAAGTAAAGCTCTTTAAAACATATAATTGTCCAGATTCTAATCTAATTTTTGCTTGTCTAATAAAGAGCTTTATTATATTTGGCAATTGCAAATAGCTAGATGAAGCAGCTGGTGCATAATGGTATACGTGCCCTTTTTGTATTGAACTGGCACTTTGCATTGGAATACAAATGTCTTGGCATTACAGAAATAACTTTTCATACAAGGGCTAGTTATATTTTAAAGTTACAAGATGTAAAGACCAAGTACCATACTGGGCAGTAGATGTGTAATGTCATCTTGTGCAGAACATGAACACGCCATGGCTCCCAAGAGATGTCTGGTTAATAATGCACAAGTTGAAATGTATTTGGCAATGATTGCTTCAAAAGGCAATACAGGGCTGTCATGATTGAAGATATTTTATTCATCATTTCTTTCACCTTCATTTGATACAGAGTCTGATATCATATATTGTTAGGTATGACTTGCTGCCTCATTAGTATTTTACTAGTTTGGGAACACTGAGAGAGAATGGGTGACATTCACCAAAGCTCTGCATAATTCACATAAATTCAAGGTTTCTTCTCACTTACTGGACAGGAGCATTTAAGAATCAAAGTAAAACTATAAGCAAAAAGCAGGTAGTTTATTTATCAGGTTATATATGCTGATCATAAAGTCAATTTAGTTTATATCACAGTGAAAGCAGTAATTTTGCCCATACCCTGTCTCAAAAGTCTTCCAAGATGAGGCTGGTTAAGGAAGGCCCTGGACAACTTGATCTAGCTGTGTTGTCCCTGTTCATTGCAAGGGAGTTAGACTAGATAGCCTTAAGAGGTCCTTCCAACTCTAAGGATTCTATGATTCTATTCAACTTAAAAACTTAGTAATCGCTAACAAATACAGTAAAGTGCAGTGCCTATCATCTCTAAAAGCAATTTTAAAATTGCCAATTCCAGAACAATGACAGTAATCTAGAGAAATAAATTATGTTTCATTGCAATTATATTCTTGATGGAGATAAATAGCAGGAATCATTCACACTTTCCTGTTTAGAGAATTGTTTTTTTTTTCCAAGAATAGGATAAATATTGTTGTAGAGACATAAATGTATTAATGGTGATTGTCCAACTCCTATTTATAGGAGGGGGTAGGTTCTTTTTAATATATGTATACCTGATGGCAAGATTGAGACACAATGAGTCAAATGTTAGCCCAACCAGTTTATTACAAATCCAAGTTGCTTAGGGATATGGGGAAGGGAAGTTGAGAGATAGAAAAGAGACAAAAAGGCAAGGAGCCTTGGTAGAAACCAAGAGAGATATAATCACCACTGTGGATGCAGCGAGGTTTGTAGTAGGACTGTTGATCTCAGGAACTTGTCTGGTCACCACGGGGGAGGGGAGAAAGCCAGGAAGCTTTGCCACAAGCAGGCCTCAGGGGCTTCTTCCAAAGAGGTCTTCCCCTCAGGGAATTCTCTGTCGAAGTGGGAAGCCAGAAACTGACAGTAAAACAAGTAACAAATTACTTAGAGGTGAGCTTTGTGTGGTGGACCAGTGAGGCCATTGT
Organism: Odontophorus gujanensis; assembly: GCA_013399175.1. NCBI lineage: Eukaryota > Metazoa > Chordata > Aves > Galliformes > Odontophoridae > Odontophorus > Odontophorus gujanensis. The sequence goes on along the minus strand of VXAB01003222.1, from coordinate 51,118 downwards.
TAGCTTATGCTGACCCAGCTGAATTAAAAAAATGAAACACTGAAAATGATAGTCCTCTGAGATAGTAAAATATCCACATACATAACACTGCAGAAGACTGAGCCAAGGGCCTACTAAATGTAAATGCCGCACCACCAGCCAAGACATGAACAGCTTGACCACCTGGAGTGACTATCCTGTCTCCTTGAGTCCACAGTTCCAATCACAAATGAACTGGATGTTCTGGTTTTGATGACAGTGCTCTGTGGAGTAAGTATGTATATGTCATAGAACGGAAATCACTGTCCACTCACTACATCCATTCTGTACAGTAAATAATATCTGAAATTTATGTCACTGAGTGTTGTAGCTCTGTTTTTGTGGCTACCTCACTCTCAAGTTTCTGTGGAGCAACAGGCATTGTGATCACATGACTATGTGGTGGAAGACAGTCTTTTGAATCTGACTTGTTCACGGTGAAGGAATTGAGTCCAACAAATTTCCTGTCTGTTGTTTGTAATTGTAAAATGATTGTGATTTACTCCTTGGAAAAGGGCTAAAGAATCAATGAGTATTTTTGTTTTATTTTGCCTGGTAAAGAAGAGACATGATGACTCAGAGTGAGTGTTCATTTGGAGATTTTCAGTAAGACAAGGATAAGTGACTTGCTTGGGAACCCTTAGTAAAATAGTAACAATATATGAAAATTAGTTGTTGACTGATATCTGAGACCATCAAAGATAGTTTGTTATGAGAAATGCACAAATAATGAATGTAATCCTTCACAGATATTCCACTGAGTTATTCAGTTGGGAATTAAAGATCTCTAGTACAGTGTTTCTGTTTACCTATTTCTTATAGTAAAGTAAATGATCCATAAGAGCTAATATTTTTTATGTGTAAGTACAGTAATCTGTATTGTGACCATAGGAGAACCACCAATTCACTGAGTTGTTTGGAAATCAGATTGAAATAAATCTAACTTCTCATTTTAAGGAAATGGTTGAGAAAAACCAAGGTCTTAATACAGGTTTCTAGCCTCAAAGAAACAACTGTGTGCAATAGTTGTTATGTAGCTTGTTTTATATGAATTAGAATTTTGCTGAGGAAAGGATAAGAAGAGCTATCTAGCACCAATCTCTGTTCTTTTTCTCAAGACTACAGAAATATAACGATAAGAAAGGTATATATGTTGTCCTCTATTCATATATCATCAAGACCAGGATATTTATGCATTTCACCTTGAGAATACCTACCAAAATACTATCTGGTCCTTGAAGTGTTCAAAGAAAGCAAGAGACACAGCTTCATTGAAAGAGGATATACATATATATGTATTTATTCTTGAACAATGTGAAGAAAATTGTTGCTATTGTTATGGAAATGTTGTTGATATGATGATGCATAAGAAAAAAACACAGATTTGCAAAAGTGAACAAACCCTTTTATAATGGATATGGTTCTACAGTTATCTGACAATCAGAAAGTAGAAGCAGATGAGAGAAGATATTCATTAAAATAAATAAATAAATAGATAATAATAATAATAATAAGAGAGATGATGACTTGATACTGATGGTGGGAATTATCCAACCAAATATTAGTTATTATATGTAAGCTAATCACTAGAGTCTCCCTTCAGAGTCTGTGCAGGCATAGTACTGTATGATCCTTTCAATTTAAGCAACAGCGACTTCTTTCCTTAAGTCTGAAGGAATGGAGCCACATGCAGCTGTCTACTCTACAGACAGTTAGATGTTATGTATCTCAACAATATGCATTACAAATACAATAAGTCTTTTTCTCCAGACAGTTAACTCTCATATGGAGTAAAGAAATGAAGGGCAAAAAAGACTGTTAAGGTGTTACTCATCCTACAAATACTTAAATACTTTAATGAATTAGTCTGACTCTCCACGCTCACAGACTAATTCATTAACTGCTCATTTAAGCCAGAGAACAACTCAGATAACTCTCATTCCTTACATCTGATTTGTTTTCCACATTTCTCAGATAATTTAACATTTCCCACACTTAATATGTAGGAGAAACACCTGCAAATGAACTAATTTCCTGTTGGTCTCCAGAAGCTCAGGAGAGTATATCCATATCAGATAGAAAATCCAATTAATGCAATTGATCAAGTCTAAATCCAGTACCAACAGAGGACTGTCACTTAGATATCTTCAGCTAACATGTATCACTAATTTACCTCAACCACAAAACCATAGATAAGTTGATACTGTCTTCATTTCTTCCATTCGAAGACAAGTACTGTAAATAATATTGCTTCTTTCACTTCTTGCAAATTAGTTGTTCCTTATTTGTGAAGCATGACTGAGTAGAAAAGATTTATATAGTTCATAAATTAGTACATATGTTTTTACTAAAGATGAAGAAAAATAGTATTTTCAAACACAGTTATTTATTGTTTTCTACTGCAACAAACTCTGCAAACAAATGAGAAACACTAAGTGTTCATTTATATGTTGAATTTACTGAACACTGCTTCATGCCCTACACATTTTTTACTTTTTAATATACAAGTTAGATTTACAACAGCGAATGTGTTGAGAATATGATTGTAAACAATGTAAATGTGAAAATATGTCTCATAACTTATGATGATAGCAGTATATTTTATTACTTTGCCTCTCAAACAATCCTAATAATATTACACATAAATAAGTTTTAATTCACATACGTAGCTACAGAAGTGATCTTTCCTATTTATTTCCATGAAAACCACAACAGATACAAAGAGCACTATAACACTATTAATTAGAGCCCATTTTCAGCTACAAAACAGTATTTTTCAATATAGTCACCAACATTAGCTGTATATTTTCACCAGTGATGAGCAGGAGGCTGCATGCAATTCTCCTAAACATCTGCACCAGCAGACGTGGCCCTCTACTANGAAAACCACAACAGATACAAAGAGCACTATAACACTATTAATTAGAGCCCATTTTCAGCTACAAAACAGTATTTTTCAATATAGTCACCAACATTAGCTGTATATTTTCACCAGTGATGAGCAGGAGGCTGCATGCAATTCTCCTAAACATCTGCACCAGCAGACGTGGCCCTCTGCTAATGAAATGCACCACCCACTACCTCAGTGTGCCATGAAGTTTATTGTTTTGAAAGAAAAGGGCCAATCAATCTGATGTACAACAGAGAACAGCCTACTAATAAAATGGAGGAAGAGATTCAGGCTCTGATTCTCGAACTCAAGAAGTCACTTAATTCAGTTCACATCCATGTCTGTAATGAGGGTAGAATTTCAGAAACAACCTCTTTTTAGTAATTTCTATTGACCAGTTCTATCACCTTCATTTTAATTTGATTTTTCTTTTTCCTTCTCCAAGTATTTTGGCTGATAAATCCCCATTATTAAGGTATATATGATTCAGATTTCAGCTGACTTGGGTTCTCTAACTATGCAATTTTTGAGCTAATTTGAGGCTTCTCTTGTTTTCTTTCTACACAGTACCTGCTCCCCACACCCTCTTCCTTTGAACTATAAAAATAGTTACAAAAGACAAATGGACGCATGAGTAGAAGTCTTCTGTTCTGTGACTCTCCCTCAATTTTGAAAAGATGAAAGAATCATTGAATTTTTTGAAACTTCCAGACATCAGATATAAAACCTAATAATATTTTATAAGTATAATATTGAAATAAATTTGGTACTTTTTTGTTATTTTTTCCAGTCTATTTTCAATAAATTTATATTTGCTTGAAAATTTATTATTGAGAGCTTGTACATTGTTTTATCTATTGAAAAAATGAGTACCTATTGCAACCTTATAGTCGTTTGTCATTTTGAAACTAAGTTCTGCAAATAAGAGTGTAATACAAAGGATACCGAACCTGAATAATTTTCTCCTTAAGTTTGGTTTCATGAAATTGTTCTATTTTAATGTTATTAATCTAGATATGTCAAATGCTTCACAGTATATATGCTCTGCTTTTTGATTGTATGCAGAGATTAAATGTGTGTTGCATCAAAGAAGCTGGCGTTCTCTTCAGAAAGACAAGGTCAAATTGAATAGGTTATAAGTTAGAACGAAAAGTACTTTGTATCACAGTCACATTACACAGTCTTTTCCTCATCCTCTCTTGCAATCTAGGCTTCAGGAAAGAATAACAAAAAATACAAAAAATTTTGATGACCCTCTGCTGAGAATTGTGTCCTTAAGGTTATCTAAAATTCAGCAGCACAGACTCATAGCTTTCATTCCCCCACCCTTGTTACAACACAAGGTATTTTGTCTTTTCACAGGTATATTTTCCTACATAATCTAGTCACCTCAGTTCCCTTGAATAAAATAGCAGCTACAAGTTGGGAAAAAAAAATCAGGTAGAAAAAATACTTTTAATAGAATGTGAATGAAAAAGTTGCCAGATATTCTCTTATTTAGTCTTTTGGGAGTTGAGGGAAGTGAGGGTTTTTTTTGTTTTTATTTGATTTGTTGTATAGCTTTCATCTTATACAGTAACACTGTAACAGATACTGCACTGTTTTTGGTACCCTCCTGAAAACCAGAACAGCAACAAATTACCAGAGCAATAAGGTGTTTAAAATGATTTCTGACACAGAAAACGAGGATTTAAAATATTTTCTTTACAATAGATACCCTTTAAATACATTATTTAAATTAATTGGGTAATGACTGCCAAGAGGTTTGTTTTCCTTGACTTTTATCAATATTCACAATCACAGATTATTTTAAATAAGAAGATAATTTATGTTTTCAAATACTGATGAGCTTCATAGGAACATTTTCATGTGCTGGTTCTGGCATAGCTATTGGCTAAGAGACAGTTGCAGATACCCTGATTTTTTTTAACTTTTTTTAAGCACTGGTCATTAAACATTGCAGCTTTCTTTCAGAATGAAAGATTTAGCTTAACAGGTCAGAAAACTCATGGCATAAATATTATATGATTTTTGCATCTATAATATATAAATGTAGTATGTCTAAATCATATAATATTTATATCAGATAATATATAGAAGAGTGTTTATTTAAATGAGGATGAATTTTGATGCATTGCTAAGGTATCAGTTGAGATTAAGCGAACACTGTAAAGCTGTTTTATCTCATGTTCCACACCTGCCCTGGTGAGGCCTCACCTGGAGCATTGTGTCTAGTTCTGGGCTCCCAGGTACAAAAGAGACAGGAATGTCCTCGAATAAGTCCAGCAGAGGGCTACAAAGATGATAAAGGGCCTGGAAGACCTCTCTTATGAGAGACTAGTTGATCACTAGAGGCCCTTCCAACCCCTGCAATTCTGTGATTACACGTGTCTTGACCTCTATGTATGTGTACCAGGGTGCTGAGAGTTTCTACTGGTGATGGCAAAAATCAAATTTACTGGTCTATAGGGTTTAAGGACTTTTGTAGGTATAATTATTCCTTATGAAAATTAGGAGTCATAAGTTTAAGGCCAAACTTTTCAAAGATTACTTCTGATTTCTTGGGTTTTGCTTGACCAAATTTGCTGTGGTCAGAGAGCTTTCTTTTTCCTCAAGCTATCGAGTTCTCTCAGCACTGAGATCAGTATGAACAGTGAATGCTCAAACTGAAGTGTTCCCACTTGAGTAGGCAAAGTTTTGAGTAAGTGAATTGTGCTTGGATGTAATTCATTTATTCAAGGTTGTACATTGTGTCAGATGGAAGCATGCAATCCACTGTTACAGAGTTCATGGACTATCACTCAGGTGCTGAATGCATGGATTTATACTTTTACCTGTTCTAATCTGTGACCTTAGTGCTAAGAATGTAATTTCAAAGAAGAAGGGATCATTTGAGTGAATTGAAATTCTTTCTCTCAAAAGGGAAAAAGAATCATTGTTCATGAGCTCTCAGAGGTGACCTAAGGTGTATTTAGAGTTTCCATAAACAAACTCTCTTTGTGATTTGGAGTTGATGTCAAATTTAACTCTGAAGAAAATGTTCAGTGAAGGGTAGAGTAATGTTTTGAAAAAGTCTACTACCTAAAACATGAAAGTGAGCAGTTAAATTCCATTTAGCAAGTGAAAAAGATAAAGTATAATCTTCTCAATTGTTGAATTCAGTTTTCTTTTACTGGGAGGTTTTCAGAAGTGAATGAGAGATTAAGGTGTAGAACCAGCATGACAAAGGGAAAAATGAAACAACCCTTAAAGGATGGATTTTTTTTTTCTAGTCAATCTCTCAAAAATGGCATTGAAAGACGCAGTTTAGATGGAAATCTAGGCCAAGGGTAATAAGCATTTATCAGTGGAGAATATTATGCCACTGAGATGCTTACTATCTTCAGCCAAGGAATTTCTGGAAACAGCTCTTCATGAGTCTTTAGAGAAAGTCTCAGTAAGACTCAGTACTTGCTATCATTGTGTTCTATAAACAGTTTTATATCTTGTTTTGTTTGTTAAATTTGCATAATGGCTAATCATTCTATAATTTTTTAAAGTCATTTTTAGTATTGCAGACCTTATTTTTTTGCATATGGAGTTTTAGATGTGGTATGTTGTGTTCTGGTGTACTGGAGAGGATCTACGCAGGAAGAAACTGCTGTTTCACTATTATGTTGGTGTCTGCTTGCTTATGAAAAATCAGCTAAAAGCTTCAGTGCTTGCAAGAAGTGTCCTTTCTTAGTTATAGTGACTATATTACGTCGTAAAATATCTCTCTAGGTGTTTTTGTTTTCTGTCAGAGTTTTGATGGCCTCAGGGCTAATTTAAATGAAAACCACACTGGTTTTAGTAGTTCTACTAGTAATAGCCAAAATAGTGTTCCCATGGAATTTTTTTCTCATTTTAAATAAAGGCAACGTTTGATGTAGAACTTGGTAATAACCTTGTTCAAAATGAATTGATGAAATATGAGGCAAGGCCTAAGTTCAAATGAATTGCTAATATTATCAAAAATGATGTCTAGCTCTCTAAAGGCTCTGAAATGACCAGAGAACAACATAATCCTTGCCAAAAGGCTTTAGTTATTTTATGTAAACTTGTGCAGGAATAGTTTTTATACTCAATATTTAAATATTTTGATTCTGATTTTAAGGATATTTAAGACTGCTTTCTTTGTAACTGGAGTTTAGATAAATATGGTTTCATTCATCATTCTTTTGAGAACAGAACTACTGTTTCTCAATTAACCCTGAATTTCTGAGTCAAGTTTTCTCACTTCTACATCCTTTTCCATTATGAAATTGGGACTGTTTTGCTGTTTTCTTTCTAGATCTTATGTTGTGTGCTAGTACTGAAATAAATGCAGGGATGTGTACATAAGACAAATATAAAAATATCCTTTGGGAGTGTTCAGTTGATTGGTATAGTCAGCACCACTTACACTGAGATTGTAACATAGCTGAAGCATAAAAGCGAATCTGTTCTGNAGAAAAGATTAACAAGTACTACTCTGAGACTCAAATCTTAGTGGAGCAGTTCTGAATAAAGAGCCTGATTCTCATGTCTTTGACATGGCTCATTTTGTGTGAACAAAATGTGTGTTAGCATCCTGCATGTGAATACTCTCCACACAAAGACCATCTCCTGCTTCTTGCAACACCAGGGTCACACAGATGGCAGTTGGTGAAAGAGTAGGAAGTAGAGCGTGTTGTAGGGCTTCCCTGCGTTGTGGATGTGAAGCCTGGACACTTAAAGGAGGCAGTTCAGCAGAGACTGTCCCAGCACTAGGTCTCTGCAGGTGTAGGAGAGACATTCATTTTCTAGTCCAGAATGAAAAGAATATCTATAGTAAATGCCTTTTTTGTTCCTCTAGCCAAGGAGAAAGATTAGAAATGCTAAGTATAGGAGTTTTTTACCTTTACTTATTCAGTGGGAAGAAATAAATATATTTGTTTTCCTGTATTAATTCTAAAAGTTGGTGAAGGTGAACAAAGTTAAGTCCTCTTCCTAATCATACTTTTTGGACAGGAGGAAAAAGCAATAAATAAAACCTCAACTCACTCAAGTTCCAAGAGTCTCTATTTAGACTAATAAATTACTAATTTAAAATAGTACTAATCTGTACTAATCCATTTGTATTCTGAAATTTAATACTTCTGGTCAGCTCTTTGTGTTTTTTATTTGGAGTATGCTTCTTTTTGCAGGAGCAGACAACCAGGTGTAATTTCTGAAATTTTTCTTGGACTAGAATTCATCACAGTTTAATCATATGGGTACCTTGATCTTTAATATTATGTGTCATTGCTTTCTATTGCATATTAAAGTAAATATTACATGTACTTTGTATAAATTAAGCCCAAGATATTTATCTAGATAAAAATAAAATTCATGGAGGTGAACAGCTAAAATGGGAAAATAATGACTTGTTCAATATCAGAAGCAAATAGTTTTCTTCCTCTAGAGATTGGTCTGCAATCAGTGTTGGAATGCAATGTTCCTGCACCTCAAATACTTGGCATTTTTGAATCCCTGTTTTGTTTTTCAGTCTATTACAAAATTGAGACAGTACACTGCAAAACTAAAAACTGTTTATATACTTAAAACGTTTGGATTTGTAGTTGATTTGAGTGTATTTCATTTTTTTTTTTAAATGAGCAATAGGATATATGTTCAGTATTAAATTATCTCCTATTCCTGTGAGATACTAAAAGCTGAATGTGCCTTGCCACAGCCCCATGCATGCTGCTGTCAGCATTTTCTTCCTCTTTAAAGATATATTCTTTTCCGAAGCCCCTTCCTTGGAGTGTTATCAAATGAGGAGGAATATATGTAGTTTGTATAACTTGGGAGTTCATCAAAATGAATTCCCATAAGCAGTTTTCAAAACCTCTTTTCATTTACTCTTCCAAGTGTTTACAAATTCTCTACAATTATAATTTGTTTCCCAAACCACCAGCAATGATCCTTGTGATGTTTCTTTTTCAACTTTTCAACAGCAACATAGCTGATTTATGTTCTTTTTAGAAATCTTCTCTTTGGTACCAGTAATAGGCCAACAGTATTTTGCTAGGCAGTAATACACTGAAAATTAATAGACTTTGTTTCATACTGAATAATGTAAGCTACCCAACACTTAAGGATGCAGCTGTTTTCTGTTGGGTGTTTCTTTGTTGCTATTTGTTTGGTATATTGCTTTTAAGAAAAATGTATCCATTCCTTCCATATTTTCTATGTCATTTTTTTCAGCTGAACACTATTAATCTGATTTTTCACTTATATGAGATACATATATATACATTTATATAATATACACATATTTTTTTAACAGTTGCTTACAGAATTCTTTAAGTACTCTTAGTCAAAGTACTGGTAAGACTCAGTTTGACGTTTGGCAAAATTTAAGACCAGGAGACCCTAACACTTCAAGCTTTCTGCTACTTATTGAGAAATTGCTTTATAAACAAGATGCTTACTCTAATATTTCATCATATCTTCTGTCTTTGCTGCATGCAAAAAAGACTTGCAAGCCCAAGATGTGGCACACGAATGTAGGTTGGATATCTATTGATGTTTTTTACTCTAGAGTACAGATTAGTTTCTTGACTACAATTAGAAAAATTAGTACACACATGTACAAGCACAGCTATTTAAGGTTAGCAAGTTTGGTTGCTTTTAATTGCTTGTGCTGCCTTTCATTAGTTATAGAGGAAACAAGTTTATCATCTGGTGTAACTTTTTCTTTACTGTGCTTCTTATTTTCCTGTGCATGTGTGGGAATGTGCTTGTATATGAAATTATTTGGCAGTGATTGTGTCTGTTACACCTCTCCCTTCTCATCTTCCTTTCCAGTCCCAAGGATGATCCAATGACTCTTCAGTTTGATGGGTAATAGTAGTGCCTATGAAGCATCACTGTGATCCTTTCTAGTCAGCTGGAAACTCATGAATCAATCACATTCCTCAAAATGTGGCATTTACAGTGTCCCTGTATGTGCTCTTAGGTTGGACACTTCCTTGCTTCCAGGTATGAAGATCAGGTCGTGCTTGTTGGAACAAGTATTAAATGTGAAGGTGTGTTGGAGGCTGTTGTTACCCTTCTACTGAAAAGTGAAAAAACATATTGGACAAGAGTAGATGAGTTACCGATTGTGAAGACATGATCTGAGGGTTCCATTTCTGGGCATGCTTCACAGCTGTGTTACACAATAGGGGCTGAGAGTAAAGGATGGAAGGCAGTGGTGAAGGTCATCTGATACTGCTCTTAGTTTTACCTCATCCTGAAGTGAAGTATTGTACAAGGTATGGGTATCAGGAATCATCTCAGTGCTCTGAAATAACATTAAAATGGCACTCAAAAGGATACTAGTTGCAGCTTATAAATCCAGTTGTGTTAAAACCTTTATCTGTAAGAAATAGGAATATGTCTTAAATAGGTCTTGGTGGTATTGGAAATATTAAAAATGTCACAGCTGTGCTTCTGACACATTCCAGAGCATTCTGTGCCTACAAATGCACCTCTGGTCTGTTATCCTCAAAGGGGAAAACTTAATTTCTTGTTTCCTTCTTCAAAACTCCTGTACACATGGTAGTTCTGGGGACGTTTTTTAATGGAAAGTTCTAGTAAGAAATATGCTTTAAAGCTGACTTTATGAAGGATGCTGGCTGTGACAACCTGCATGAAATTGCTGTAGACAGTGCTCACATCAAGTTATGACACCACAGATATTGCAAGACAGCTATGACTTCTTTCAAAAACAGAATTGAATTCTGAGACACCTATGCATAGCCTATTGAACGTTATATTTCTCACTAACCCCCTCAGTGCGTTGAAGGTGCAGGGCCAGGGCCTGGCATGAGTACATTTGCTGCCCTTCTTCCTAGGCTGAGTCCCTCCCACCTTCTGGAGCAAGCTGAGACTGTTGTGGTGCCACCTGGCCTGGGCAGCCCTGGTTGTCACCTCATGGCAAACACTAATCTGTGATGTTTCTGGGTCTGAGAGCAGCCAACAGGTATTGGCCAGGCTGCCCTGGCTGCCCAGAGATGATGGTGGCAGGCTGATGAAGAGAGGTATGAAAATAAAACTAAGCAGACCTAAGGCTGAGGAGGAGAAAAATTCATCTATAGACTGAAAACACCTGATTTGTCCTCAAAAACATGACACTTTATCACAGCAATTCTCTACACTTGTTGCTATGTTGAGGTTGTCTTAAGAGCCAGAGAAGCCCTGGAAGGGCAAGCAAAGCACCAAGCAGAGAGAAAGACAGGAATGTTTTTGTTTCTTTAGAAAAATTGTAATTGTACTATTCCTGTAGTAATTTGAGTTAGGTGTACTGTATGTAGATAAATAGTTTGGGTTACTCCTCTGTTAAAATATAAATTAGACTAATAATTCTTAGCTCTTTAGCTTTTGTTGCATTTGATATCCTGCCATGAGAGTCTTACCTTTTATGCTCAGAGAATTCTGGGCTGTTTGAGCTAGAGAGCAGGTCTCAGCTTCAGCATCTCAATCAAAAATTTATGTTAGATGCCCTTGGATGTCTGCTTTTCTTTGAGAGAGGTTAATTAAGCAATAGGTAATTCTTTGTGATTAACTTTTTACTATGGAAAAATAATGGAAAACTCGTAAATAAGTGAGGATGTTTGACCTAAAAATAGGAACTTATATACACCTGATTGTTGCAGTGAATAAAAATCAGGGCATCTTCTGTTCTACTGTTTAATGTCAACACTCAGCAGTAGATGATATTTGAGTCTTATGAGTGGAACCTATTTCTTGTCTTGACCTATTTTTACAAACTTAAGCAGCTGAGTGACATACGTTATTTGTCATACTGACTTTCTTTAAAACAGTTTGTTCTGTTTTGAGAAGCTAACATACACTTTTCCTGACAACAATATTTCATACAGATCAGTTTATATACTGGTTTTTAAGAGTGCAGAATGAGGAGGTGATTTGGAAGAATGGACTGGGAGGAGGGATGGCGACCCAATATATAATTTCTCAATGATTTGTGTGTTTGCTTCTTTGTGTGTGGTTCCACTATACTGATGCAATGGTAATTTTTTTCACTCTCCTACAGCAATGGAAGCACTTATTTTTACCTTTCCTGTCCCCTCCCCATACTCCAGTGATTTTGTATGTTATTGAAATGTGACATAGTGTACACTAGCATTCACCTTACTGATGCAATAGGTTAAACTGAGTGTCAGTGTAAGCAAACAGCACTGCCACCCATACCACTGCATAAAAAATTGACAGGGAGTCTATTTTGAGCTGTTGGATTATGTTTTGTATGCCTCTTCCAACCAGTAAGCTATTAAAAAATGGCTTCCTCTCATGCCCTGACAGGAGAGGGGAGGTTCCATGGTGTTCCATGTTGTGGAATGGCTGTGTGCCATTTCAGTGTTCTGAGGAGGAAGAGCAGAGAGGGAGAGCAGCAGTAGCAGCAGCGATGGCCAGCCTTGGGCAGCAAGCAGTTACCAGGAAGAAGCGGCAGGGTCCAGAAGAAAGCAGCAGGCCTCAGGTAGCAGGCCTAGGAGGGAGTCCATCCACGTGCAGTGATCAACTCATGAGGGTTCTGATGGCAGAACATCTATCCTCATGGTTGTTGGTCCCTCTTTTATCCTCCATTTTTCCTGTCTACGTGACATCCCTGGCTGTTTGGGTAAGTGTCATCTGAGTACCTCCTGAGATGGCTATCTCCCTCGAGGTGAGTGCACACAAAAGACTGTTCTCTGGTCATTGAGCTGCAGTTTATCTCTCTCTTGTTGCCCCAGCACGTGTTCATCTGTGTCCCTCAGACAAAGGATTTTGCAACCCTTGCCCAGAACTTGCCTACTTCTTTGAGGCAATGACATAAAAAATAATGATCTCTTACACTGATGTTGATGACTAGGCCAGATAATTCTCAACTAGCCTCCCTATTTGCTCATAGAATCCTTAGTCAGAAGGGACATACTTTAAAATAATGTTTATGACATAACCTGTTGGTGCTTTTACTTGTGAATCCTTTATCTATTGACACTACTGGTGAATTTTAACCTTTTTCTGGAGATTTATCTTTCTTCAAACTTACTTACTGTTTTCTTTTTTTGTTTGTTTGTTGTTCCTCCCCTCACCATTTAACATGTAGTTGTTGCACATGAGGGCTTGGTCTCAAATCTTTGGTAAATAAGCAGCTACACTTCTGTGAAGGCAGTAGACTGCAGGTGGGGTTGCAGATCCATTTCTCAGAGACTTGGTGTTTTTTGAGCTATGGTGACACTGACATAGTAATACTTGTTAATAGAGTATGATATTAGGCTGAACTTCTGGTTGCTCCTCTGCATAGTGGGTTGTAGGCCCTAGTAGGGTTAAGGCCTCTCCAAGCAGTAGCAGTAATAGCTAAACCTTAGTCTTGCCACTGTTGCATAGCTCATTCAGGATGTGATACTGCTGTGAATACAAGTCCCGAGCTGTAATTTGATTTAGCTTTTCTTAAAAACACAGGCATATCATGTTGACAGTTCTCTGAATGTCTTTGATGCTAGGAGTTACAATTGTAGTTTTACCTACTGGATGATACAGTGCTACGTAGTGTACATACTATTTTGTGTACAGTGAGACATTACTATTAAACATTATCTCACATATATGTTTATACGTACACACATCATTGAAGAGCAGTCTGCCATGCTAGAAAGAGATTTGCATTCTTCTGTTATGTATGGTGATAGTTTCAGTTCCTTTTCTATGTTGTCAGGGGGAAGAGAACTGAAAAAGGTAAGGAAGTAATAGGGGAAAGGAAATAAGAAATGGTGGCGATAATTAGAGTAAGGAGGCCATGGAAATGGCAGTAACTTTGAGGTAGGCTTTCTATAGACATTTGTGGCTCACTGTGGTGCTGCAAAAGCAAACACTGTATTTGATGCTGGTTGCAAACTATCTGTAAGCCGTCTATCTGTATGAAAATATGGTAACAAAATTTGCTATAGAATGCTCCAGTTGGCAGATGTATTGTGCATATTTGCTTCAACCTGATGGAATAAAATCAGATGTTTATTAAATAAAAAAATAATCTTTTAAACTGAATTAAGAAATAGGATACCTTCAGTCAATAGTGAAGCTTTTATCAATAATATGAATGAGTTTTCTTGGAGGAGATAGATTCCTTCAGTGATTTTTATATACAACATTGAAATGCATGACTATTCAGATACTTGCATGGTGATCTAATGTAATCAAGAATAGCAGTCCTTCTGATTAAAAACTAATAAAATATTGTGGGTTCATAAAGGATGCATAGAATCAGTGAATCAGTTACTATGTTGCTAAATATTTAAATTACAAGCATAATTGCCTTTGGTACAACTGACCTTGGAAAGTCAGAAAGTACCTACCAATTAACTCAGCTGATAATTTTTTGGAAAGTTCAACTCAGGAATGAATTTTGGCTTGTGTGCCACTACTAATGGCCTTCTCCTTAATCTTTTCTTTCTTTGTTTAAAGAAGGAGAAAAATAATTTTGAAGGAAGTCTTAACAAAAAATCGGAATGAGATGTCTTAGAAATATCTCATTTTTTCCTACAGCATTGTTAGTAACTAGTAATTTCTGCTATGTAATTATAATACCGATGGTAGTAAACCTTAATATTCTCAAGTTCATATAGAAGTGGTTCTGTCACCTTAAATTTTTGGGTCAGAATAGTTTACAGTGTTTATTCTTTTATAGAGATGTAAATTCTATGATTTTTCCCTTTATTGACTCTTTATTTTAGACAGTCATCAATTTTATCTTCTTGCTGAATATTGGAGTGAATAATTACAGTCAAAGGCTTCTGTGAATGAAATAGTTTTCTCTGAAATTTTGCAAGCTTTTTCCTGTTAATGTTTCTCTTAATCCAATACTGGAAGAAGTAATGTTTTTGTTTATATCTGCTATATTTCATTGCTCCAGGACATATGAAACTCATATCAAATATTTGCTCACTTGGGTGCTATCTTCTGTTCCCCTAAAGCATTCCTTCTCAAGGTCTCCTGTAGCTTGTTTACACTGTAGCAGACTAATGAAGTCCTGTTTCCTCTGGGTACATGCTCTATATCCCCTAGGGTGTTTTTTTTTTTTTTCCCCTCTCTTCTCTTCATTGAACTTTAGCTACTTTTCAAGCCTAACACTTCTGACACTGGACAGAAGATAAAAATGGCTCTGTCCTTGTGGATCATTCTGACTTTGTGGCCAGTGTCTGTTGCCAAACCATGTGTGATGGCTACATTCTTAGCTTTTCCCACTGCAGGGACATGTTCTGTTTTCACATAACCTGGGGGGATTTGATTTCTATTTGGGATCTTTATTGCTCTGTCACATTTGATTGAAATAGGCCAATGGGTAAAAAGTTTACTGGGATTACACCAAGTTGGAGGAACAAAAGGCAGGATCAGGCAAACAGTACTAGGAAACTTTGGAAAAATCTGCAGTTTATTTATCTGCAGTCATCCAATAACGTTTAATAAGCAATGAAACTTCTGATATATCTCTAACGGTTTAATAGAAGACACTATTTTACTATAAGTTGTCACATTTACTATCAGCCATATTCTAGGTTCCAATTCAACAGCTCTTATAATTTAGTTTTGACAAATTGATATTTCACTTATTGTTGAAGCATTATTTCTTATGACATTCTCATTAGTAAATGCCTTCTTTTGTTACTATTTCACCACATTTTCTTCCTAAACTGCCACTTTATCTTATGTACAATGATTGGCTCTGTTTTAGTACCTTTTAAAATGAGTACTAAACACAAGCCATAGATCTTACTGGTTCATATAAAAATAAGTATATTGTTCAGCATTGCAGACCATGATCGAACATATTTGTGATAATTCCTAATGTGTGAAAGACACTTCAGTGACTGTCATTTCTGTGATCACTTAAAGGAAAAAATCCTTGTCTGTGCAGATGGCTTTTCCTATTTGTTTCTTAGTGATCCGACTCTAATTTCCTTTTGGAGTATAAACTGCATACAGTGCAAATAAAATAAGCTGACTTGTATATAAAAATTCATTTTAAAGCAATATTAATGTAACCTTAGTATTCTTCATAATGTTCTCTTGCACAATACTTTTTTTTGTTTTGTAATACATCATTATACTTTTAGCCATTTGATCAAATAATGAGTAGAAATCCTATTTTAGAATTAGTATTCCCTGATATCATTTGGATTAAAAAAAACCTTGGTGAGCAAAGTGAGCTAAAAAAGTAATAGTCTTTTTAAGAATATACATAATTGCAGAGCTTTTGGTATAATAAATGTAATTTTGTGCAGCCTAAACTAAGGAAAAATGGGAGCTAATAAAAAGGACATCTAGTTTGCTTATGTAAATCTAATGTACTGTGTGTTGCAAGGATGTTAAATTGTCAGAAAACATCCTTTTGAATTACTGCAGTTGTCTTATCCTTTCTTCCTTCTTGGACAGAATGTTCTCAGCATTTCTAGCTTCAGCCATGTTGAGCTTCAGCATAGGTTTTACAAATCATTATGCTGGGATATCTGTGAGTCCGTTGCTGTCATCTAAACAGTTTGTGATGTGTAGCGTGGATTACACAAGATGCATTTCCCCTTCCTCATTTTATTTACAGTGCTTCGAATTTTTAAGATTAGTTCAATTATTTCCTTTGGTGAAATTTGATGGAATAAAGAGTAGAATTGGATATGTGCGTTGCTCACATAATAATCAACTGTTAACCACCTGTGTTCATGCTGATCTTATCACTACAGTGAGGTTCGCCTTTTAGTATTAGGTCTCTAAAGCAAAGATATGTTAGATCAACAGGTATCTTTTTGAAATCTTATATTTTTACTGAGAAATACATTTTCTCTCTGCCTTGTAGTATTCCGGGCTTTGATTCACAAATAGGAAATAAAAATATGTATTTTGTTTGGAAAATGACTGAATATTAATATGAATATAGTCTGAATATGACTTCAGTAGGTTAAAAGTTAATCTCATCAGATACCTCCTTGAAGTGCAGTAGACTTTCCTTGATCTAGATTCTTCACATTACCAAAGTTAAGACCAAAGTTCTTTCAGGTGGAAGTAAACGGGGATGACAAAATCTATCAATAATTCTAAGATGTGTGGAATATGGTAGAAATAAAAACTGAACCAAACTTCAACCAGTACTTCAAATGCAAGACAGTTTTTGCTGTTTTTTTCTTTTATTTTTTTTCAGTATTTTCTTTGTCTGCTGCCCTTTCTGAAACAGCAATCCTGCGAGCTGGTGAAGGTCATAAAGAAATTTTCTTTCTGCTTGCCTGGTGAGAGGGATAGTCATTTCCATTATGTTGCAATGCCTACACTGCATTTTGGGAAGAACTTTGTCCCTACCAGTATGCCTATGGTGTGACCTTCCTCTGAAACAGATCACTTCTCTTGCACACCAGCATCATAGACTGTCTAAGAAGCTGCTGACTATGATCAAGTAAGAGGTTTGCTACTCCTTCTCTGTCAATTTCTATTGCTAACATTTTAATGACTAAATTCATGGTCAGGCACTGACATATAGTTAATATCTCCACATCGCTTGATCTGTGTGATTCTGCTTATAGTCTTTCAACATAGATAAACTGGCCATTTAATGGTTTTCATCAATTATTTCCTTAAATGATTTTATGATAGAACCAACCAATTTCTCAATCTCTCCAGAAAACCTAGTTCTGTCAGATGTTTATGGAAGGTATGGAACTTTTACACAGTGTCATCATCAACTCTCTCCCAGCCCTCTTCTCCTATCTACCTCCTATAGGTATGGAAACCATTCGTGGTTGATCCAAAGTCCGGAGTACTCTTCAGCTGCACTGTGAAGAATGCATGAAGTGAGCAAATGTCTTACAACCTATGTACTTGATGACAGGAAGTAAAAGGCTAGGGGGAAAAAAAAAAAACAAACAGAAATTGAGTGCTCACTGCATGTAAAACATGTGGATGTGATTCGTGTCAAAAGATGAAGTGTCAAGGATGCTGATACAATAACGGTAAACTAGCCTTAACCACAATCGGCAGAGAAATTTGCTTAAAGGAGTAAAATTTCCTTATAAGGCATG
Organism: Odontophorus gujanensis; assembly: GCA_013399175.1. Lineage (NCBI taxonomy): Eukaryota > Metazoa > Chordata > Aves > Galliformes > Odontophoridae > Odontophorus > Odontophorus gujanensis. The sequence goes on along the minus strand of VXAB01003222.1, from coordinate 33,145 downwards.
GAAAGGTAAACTGAGAACTGAACTCTATCTGCATTTTAAATACAAAACCCTGCAGGATGGAGCTGGAGTGCACATTCCTCAAACCAAGATGTGGCAGAGATAAAGCATCTCAAACACAAGCCTTGCAAGGCTGAGCCCGGAGGGATGAATCAGAGGGCATTGAGGAAGACAAACAGACTTCATTCCAAAGACCACCTGAAGGAATGTGTGACCCCCTAGCGACTAGCCACGCGAGCGTAGAAGAATAAAATTACTAACCGAAAGGAGGAGGGGACTTCAGGGAATTTTAAATAAGACGCTGTGAAAAAAAAAGGGAACCATCTTCTTGGTGTGCATCGCTGGTGGAGCGGAGACTCCCTGTCACACCCAGTGCTGCTTGCTTATTGCTTTTCACCTTTTGATTGTAATAAAATATTCCAAAAACTCCAATTAGACTCTGAGTGTTTATGACACTGCAGAACAGGAAATAGTCATAGCTGTCAGCATTTTCTTCTCTATCATTTTTAACCTAACTCTTTTTCCTCCCTGAGCATTTGTTTCTCCAAGGTCTTTTTAACATTGTTTCTAAGCACTAATTTGAGCTAACTGCTGTGGGCAGAGGTATCTCTCTGGTGTGCCATGTAATACCATATCATATAAATATAGCTTATGGGTTCTTGACTTAGACTGTTACTGTTTTGTAACAGCTGTAATCTCAGACTGGCTACAAATTCCAGAAGCAGTATTTCTAGAGCAATAAACTTTCCTACAGAGTCACATCAGTGTTTAGCTGATTAAATAAAGCAAATCCTGATTATGGAAATGCCTCTTGCTTAGTCATGTCAGACTACTGCCTTTGCAGTCACGAGCTCCTAGAATGCTCCTCCTGTTTTCCTGACAACCAGTGAAAGGTTCAGTTTATACAGCTGCTGCTAGTAATGCAAGGTGTACCAAACCCTTTTTCTATTGGTTGCATGTGATGCCCTTCCTTAATGTGGAAGAAATTCACTGTATAGAACAGTGCCATGCTTAGTAGATTCTTTGGATTGTTGTTACTTGTCTTATCCGTTGATTATGAACCACCTGATGGACCGTTTAAGTGCTGTTTCAGTCTCCACGTCAAAAACTCTTTACGCATTGTCTTTCACTTCTATGACAAATTGCTTGGGGGCTTACCGTGGTCTGTCAGATCGTTAAAGGAAGTTATATTCACTAACAGACTTGGATGCTTTACTTACTGATGTACTGGTGTACACTGATGTTATTCACAGGTGTATTTACAGGTGCTTTTGTTTCTTCTTTTTCCTAATAGGCTAAAAAATGTTTAACACAATTTTTGCGGATCAGAAGTGTCCCTGTGTGACTGGTCTACTTCATGAAGCACTCTTGCTCATGAGTAAGTCTCATTCCAAATTTAAAAGCAGAATTATTTTTATATACTGATCTTCCTCGTCTCTCTGCTAAAGAAGTTAATTGCCCCCTTGCATTTCTGCAGCTTCTTTCTTAGCTTAATAAATAAATACATAATAACTTCCTGTAGAAACTCAATATTTTTTCTTTTTGGGTTTGGCTATTTATGTCTGTTCATGAATTTCCTTTCTTGCTTGATATATTCACACCTTTTGTAGATGAGATGAAGGTAACGCTTAAAGAAGGAATGTCTTCTTGCAGTAGCTATAGACAAGTCTGTTTTCTATGTTCTTCTGTTCATCTTGCGAATCTGGGAGACTTCTCAAACCTGCTTCTAACACTGTTAAAATTGAGAATTGCTTGTTATTCCTGCTACATTAACCTTCCTAGATAATTAAGTCATTTAGTGTAGAACTGTAGTTCTCAGTACTTTCAAATACTGTGAAGTAGGGAGTATGAGGAAAATGCGTAATATATAAATATTGCATTTCCTGACGTGAAAAATAAGGCTTAATGTTCATTCATGTGGGGAAAAAAAAAGCTGGAATAGTATATATATATAATGTTACTCCTTGAGTATACTACCTTTAAAATGAGTCATTAGATTTCTTTTCAAAATCTGATGAAAGGCCAATTAATTAATTCCAAATAAGTCACTAATACAATAACTAATATTAACTAAGACTACATTTTAAAACATCAAATGAAAACATAACCAATCTTGTACCTCCCTTGTAGCACCTTGAAGTTTGTCATATTAGTTTACATTACAGATCCTGGAAAGTTCCAAACATTACTTCCAGGTATAAAATTTTTCTACTTTGGAGTTCCTGAAGAGAAACTTCTCTCATTATATGCGGAGGAATCATCTACAGAGTTTTATAGTATATAACTTGAATTTTTGTACAGTTTTTATCTATTTATGTCAAGTCAGCACATGCAAATCTAGAGGAATATATTCAGTGAAGTCAACTTTGTCCTTAGCTGGAGTTTTTTAAATGAAATATAAGTATTGCTGTTATCATAGCAATACTATCAGAGTAATGCTTCACTGCTTCCCTACTAATGATCCTATTTCTTACTATAAATTTTTTATTTACTTTTTATTTGTGTAGTAGTAACTTCTTTAAATCAAACTTATGATAAAACAGATAAATATCATGGACAGCAGTCTCATTTTCTTTCGGTTTTATAGCAACTTTTTATTCACTGTTTTTTGTTTGTTTTTTTTTACCTATATTCACAACCGTTTTTTAACATTCTCAAGTTTCTATACTTATAGACAGATTTGCAAAGCAGAGAAACTCAATATAATACTCCTGAGATATCATCTAAACTGAACTGTTTTTATTCATCATGACTTTGATATTATTTGATGAGTAGTTTTCCTGAAACCGTTGTGGTTATTAATGTTTGATGGGATACAGGTACACTTCACTTATCAGCCTGTAATTTACTTCAAAAAATTTCAGATATGGCATTTTTCCCTATGCTTTTCAGGGTTACAAATCCCTGTCTAAATTAGCGCAGTGCAGATACTGACTTTATAAATAAAGAGTCATTCATGAAACTGTACTCAATGCTTTTCACACTTGTATTCCTAACTATAGATGTCATAAGCAAACAAAGAAATGTTTTTAAAAAGTGGCTGAAAATCCTCATGCCTTTCAAATTGTTTGCATTTCATTTTCTTAAATACTTTGATGTCAATTTCATGGTTGTCACGGCTCCTTCTGAACCAGCCAATTCTAAATTTATCACCTAAAATGGAAGCAAGAAAAAAAAACAGTATGTTACTGGTTCAGAAAAAAAACATATTAAGATATATATTTTTATGATCTCATTATGCACAAAGACACAGGTTACAAAAGCAGCAATCTTGGCCTGTCTTCTTCACCTACTGGTTGATTCCAGCACTTTCACAACAAAGAAAAAGCAAGAGTTCATAATGATCTTAAATTTAGTTTATTTTTTGTCCTAGATTTGTTTAAGGTGATCATTGATTGTGTATTTAGAAGAAATTTGAGATATGAATTCATATAATCTCTTGTAACTTTGAATTATTGAATCCTTTTTTTTATAACAGTCATGATAGGGAGCTTCAATTATATATTCATTTTATGTGTGTGCATATATACATTCAATTTTATGTAGCAAAATAAGATCATTTTGGACTCTGTCATATTGCTCTTTATAAATGTAATTTTTGGGTAATTTATTTGTTGTATTTCTTTTATTTCTCAATGACAGATACTTTAGGAATGAATAAGAGACCATGAAACAAGCCTAAGCCTAGTGTTTTCATAACTAGTCATTCTTGCCATTCAGATAAAATCTTCTTTTTATTCAGTGAAAAGATAAATAGGATTAAATAAGAGAATAAATAAATGAATAGTATTTTTTTTAAAAAGATAATAAAACTAACCAAATAAACACAAGCTGATCTTACTCTTAAAACAACAAATACAATGAAGGAGGTGTGCTGATAGTACAACCCTTTTGTGGTTCGGTTTTTTTATAATTAATTTTCTTAAGATTTTTAAGACAAGAAAACTGCCTGTATAACTTTATGGAGCTAGAATTGGACCAGAAGTGGTCCTGAAGAATGCTAGAATCTGAATCAATTTCATTCTTTTGTTAGATATGGAGTGGTTAGTTTGGAGTCTGTGTAACTTGTTCATCAAGAGTCAAATCAAAGTAAAGTAGTTGCATAAATTTATAAGCTAACTCTCAGGCAGTTTTAAAAAGCAACATTTCTTCCCAAAAAGTGATAGCTTAGAAAGAGCAATAATAGAAAAATAGTTTTATCTGTGCTGCAAGGATTTGGGTTTATTGATATAGAAAGTCTATCAGATCTGATCCCGATATGGATAGTTTATTTTGACAAGTTGATCTTTCTCTGATATGAATGTAGTGCCTTTACTTATGATGTGTACATAGCTGTCAAAGGTTTTCTTCCCGGAAGCAATGTACACTTGCTTGAGGCTTTTATAATTGGTGAAAAACTATGTGTAAAGGGGAAGTGTTTGTTTTAGTGCTTTCCAGCAGTTTGCCTTCAGTACTTTGCAATTCATATGCACTTGGACCACTGACACAGTAAAGAAAAACAAGAGAAGAAGTCTCAAGTTGTATTAGTTGTTATAACTCACAATAATATGTGCATAGTATGTCTACGTATTGTACAGGTTGACAGTTTTGCTATGTGACCCATTATCATCTTATTTTATATGGTGTTCCTCCATTCCTGACAGACTGGAATACATTTCTTGATTTCTGTGAAGTTATGCTGGATTTGTACCAGAAATGCGTTTGTGTAGTACTTAATGCACATATGAGAATACCTGTGTAAAATATAAAATATTTTACTGTCGTGTTGATGTTTGCTGTCACAAGAACACAAGTGGTAAGATCAGTTAGGAAAATAACAGTATGAATTACCTATTCTGTGACTGCAAGAACAGCCATGTCATATTAAATTAACTGTGCTTATATCATACTGCTTAACGTACAACATTTTAAAGAACAAAGTATATGAAGTTGCAGCAAGTGCTTAAAGCATTGGGTTTCATTTTCACACTGTATCTGTCAACCTGTCATGTTCAGTAACTGCATTCTTAGTATAATTTACTTTGTACCATATTGCTGATGAAAGGCATATTGCCTGATGAAACTAATTGTTATGGGTAATGTGATGAGAAATCTAGCAGTTTTACTATACATCTATGACTATAAGATCATTTACCTGGTGTAGGGAACATGCTTTGGCAGGGGAGTTGGACTCGATGATCTCTAGAGGTCCCTTCCAACCCCTGTGTGATTCTGTGATCAGTTTTTAACTATATAATCAAAATAATTTCTTAGGTCAACCAAACCATAAAGACAATGAGTCACAAAATCATGGAATCACAGAACTGAAGGGATTGGAAGGGTCCTCAAGAAGTTATTGAGTCCAACCCCTCTGATAAAGCAGGTACCCTACAGCAGGTCACAAAGGTAGATCTCCAAACGAGACATGAATATCTCCATAGAAGGAGACTCCACAACCACTCTGGACAACTTCTTCCAGTGCTCCATCACCTTACCTTAAAGAAGATCTTTCTCATGTTTGTACAGAACTTCCTATGTTCAATTTTTAGGCCATTGCTCCTTGTCCTATCACTACACACCATCAAAAAGAGCCTCACCTCATCCATTTATCTCCCACCTCCCTTTAGATATTTATCAACTTTTATCATATCTCCCCTCAGTCCTCTTTTCCCCAGGCTGAACAAAACCAGGTTTCCAATCCTTTCCTCTTATGAGAGGTGCTCCAACCCCTTTATCATCTTTGTGGTCCTCTGCTGGACTCCTTTGAGGAAATCTGTCTATTTTTTTTTTTTTTTTGATCTGGATAGCCCAGAACTGGAGACAGTAGTCCAAATGTGGCCTCACCAGAGCAGAGTGGGGGGGGATCACCACCATTGAGCTGTTGGCCATGCTTTTTTTATTGCATTCCAGGATACCATTTGCCTTTTTGGCCACAAGAGCACTGCTGGGTCATGATCAATCTGTTGTGCACTAGGACACCAGGTCCTTCTCTGTAAAGCTCTTCTCCAGCAGGTTATCCTCTAGCCTCTACTGATATATATCATTATTCATCCCCAGGTGTAAGCCTCTACACTTACTCTTGTTAAACCTTATCAGGTTCCACTCTGCCCAACTCTCCAGTCTGTCCAGATATTGTTGAATGGTAGCACAGTGTTCTGGTGTGTCAGCCAATCTTCCTATCTTTGTATAATCAGAAAACTTGCTGAGGGTGAATTTTATCCCTTCATCCAGATCACTGATGAAGATGTTGAACAAGACTAGAAAATGTGTGTGTGTATATAACAGTTAAAACAAAATAAGTGTTACTCCAGAAGCCTTGATCATTCAGAAATAATACATGGTAAAGCAAAATTCCCTATAGACTAGTGATTTAGACAGAAACAATGAAATGGGAGGCAGAAGTCACAGAGATCATTCCTATTGTTATGAGAGTGAATTTGTAATCCACTCTATCTTTAGTTTACTAACAGAAATAACAGAACAAACATTTGGCTAGTGACTGAAGATGGTAGAAAGTTGTGTTACTGGAAATGCATATGTGTAAGCACGTATATATGTATATACTTATACACACACATGTACTTGTATATCCACTAGATCTTACTTTCAGCTTGCTAGCATGCTGGCCAACTATGTTCCTGTGGAAGAGTTAATGGATTCACGCTAGTGTAAATTTTCTGGTCTTCTTTAACTTCTGATGCTCGTAAATTTGAGGTGCAGAAACTGAGAGCACCAGAAAATGTCTTGAACTGTTTTTAAAAGATGTTCTGTTAGAGCACTACTGAAATTGTCTTCATAAACGAGGAGATTTAAAACTGACAGATTTTTTCCCTCACACATTTTAGTCCAAACTGTCAAAATCTGTCAAACTTGGCATTGATTTGAAATAATTTGCAACACAATGTTTTCCAAATGCATATAAAATCACCTGGTATGTCAGTGCAAATCACTTGACTTTCATGCTTTGGCTTTGAGCAAAAGACCCACAAGTGTGAGATCAGAATGGGACAGAACAGAAGAGCCAATACTTCTGTCTTGTGTAATGCTGATCACTGAAAAAATAACCATAGTTAGATAACAGTGTTGCTGAGTTATTGGAGCAAGTGGGTTGCTTTCAAAGCCAAAATAGATGACTGGGACTTTGAAGTAGTTCTTAAAAGTGAGACAGAAAGAGAAAATACAGGGTATCTGTTAAACTGCTAATTCCTACTCAAAAATACTTGTTAGAAGTTCAGAGAACAAAGACATCTTTCCATCTTTCATTATGATATTTGTTGCCATCAGTTTTGCCTGGTTTTCTCCTCTAGTTACTTTATCTGGTTTTAAACTGTCTTAGAAAAAGTACGTGGAAAGATGAAAGCAAATAACATAATAGTTCAGTAAATTTGCAACATTTTCCTTTTTGTTTTGTTTATTTTAGGTTGTGTGGTTGGTATACTTTAGTGGCAGCTGTAGTAGAGTTGTGATGGTGTTTCCATGCTTGCCTATGTTGCTGCTGTAAAGAAACTGAAGAAAAACAAAATTGGAAGAGTTGATGCAGTAGCTCAGTGTACTGTACTTATTGTGGCCATGTTTTAATAGTTGGGTGGCTGCAGGCTCTGTGAGCAGAGCCCAGCACTGCCCTACATTAAATTAGAGCTGGCTGCTGCTGCTCCAGAATGGATCTGCAGCTGCCAGAGCTGAGCCCTGGACAATGCTGGTTGTGTTCAGGAATAGCAGGTTTAAGAAAGGGTAAAAGTGAAAGAATCGGAGAGAAACAGTCTTGAGGATATCAAGGTCATTGCAGGAGGAGCTCCAAGCACAAAGCAGCAGCTTCCTGTAGCTCTGGAGAGACCCACGGAGGAGAAGGCTGTCACCTTGCAGCCCACGGGCACCGCATGGAGTGGATCTCCCCGCTCAGACAGAGGAGCCCGTGGTGCAGCGGTGGATGAGGCCTGAAAGAGGCACAGCCCATGAATACTCCCGCAGGAGCAGTCTGGGTCAGAGCTGCGGCCCATTGGGAGAAGCGAGGAGCAGTGCTCTGTGAACTGCAGCCCGTGAAGAGCAGATGCAGAGAGTGAAGGAGTGATAGAGCACTGACTTCTCCCTCTTTCTCCATTTCCCTGACATGCTAGAGGGAAGAAGACAGAAGTGTGCAGATGGGGGTGAAAGCATTTGTAGCTTGTTTTTAGTTCTCACTGTTCCAGTCTGTTAGTAAAAGGCAGAAATATCATTAATCATCCTACTTAGAGTTTGTTTTGTTCACAGTGGTAATTGGTGAATGATCTTCATGTCCTTGTCTCAACTCATGGGTCCTTTTTTACCCTGTTATCTTCTCCTCATCCCTTAGGGGGTGGATGAGAGAACAGTGTGGAGTCTGGCTAGCCATCAGTGTGAAGCAGCAGTGGAGGGGCTTATTTTCAAGTGCATTCTGTGCCCTTTTATATGATACTACCTCTGACACTTCAGAATTCCAGAAGGAAAGAAATCCAGGAATTAAACTTACTCACTGTTTGAAAATGATATTTATTTAATAGTCTGCCAATCCTAGTTGGCTTTACTTACATAAAAGAAAAAAAAATGCTAATTGTGAGGGGGCTGTTATAAGCAGTAAATGGAAAGAATGCGTGTGGTAGTGCTTTCACAGTTAAAAGCGATCATAACATATCAATGTATTTTTGAACAATTGAATAAGATTTAAATTATTTGGATTAAAGAGATTTAAATGAACTGACTTTGAAACAGCTGTGGTTTGAATAATTAGTTGACTACTGAAGTGATAATGCTGATTTTGGAAGTAGGACAGAATAGGTTACTGCTTTGGTAACTACAGTTAGAAGTAACTCTAGGAGTACTAAAATACTGGCAAGTTATCTGTCTGAAAGTTGATCTATTCTAGGACAGAATGTTTTGTTTAGGATCATAATGCTTTAGAAAGAAATCATCAGCATGGAGGGGAGATTAAGACTACAGTGTGTACTATGCGAGTTTTGTGGCTTCCTAACTTGCTATGATAAATAGCTGAGGCATCTGATGACATCAACAAGATCTGGAAGGATTTGTTATCTGTTAAGTTTTCTGCAGGTTTGTTTTTCTTTTTTGGTGCATCTGTGAGAGAAGGATTGTCATCAGGGTACGTGTTCATCTTGATATTTAGGTCAGTGAGATTCAAAGGGAAAAAGGGTCATTAATTTTCTAGTTCTTGGCAGTGCAGTTCAGATCTCCCCTTTCCTGTCAGAGTGAAGGAGTTATCAGCTTTTTTTTCCTTCTCAGTAGGAACATTCTCCTATTTCCAGCTTCCCTGATTGGCACAAAAGTAAGAAAAATCTTCAGTTGTACTTCTCAACTCAGAGTACACAAAGGTACTCTTAAGAGACACAGAAGTGTTGCAAAGAAGCAAGCTGATTAAAAAAGAAAGCATGGGGAAGTGCAAGTGTCCCATTTGTCGGTGCTATGTAGGTTGTGGCAAATCTACTACAGCACTTCTTCCTCACTGACTTTTATTACGCAGATCTTAATGAATGGAAAGGAAGGATTATCCAAGCGTTTTTTTACAGTTTAACATGTAAGCTTTCATTCTGGTTCACTTCTCATCTGGGCAGAGAAGATCAGCTTGTTTTAATATCTCTTGGCAGCTTAGATAATACCTCAGAAGTTCTATTTACAACATTAGAAACTTGTGCATGTGTGATTTTGGAGGTGTTTGTGTGTGGAGGATTATTACTATCCTGCCAATGAACTAAGTTGATTGGATTTTGGAATGGATTGAATTTTGTATGGAGCCTGGTGATATACATTTGCTTAATCATATATCAATATAAAAAGATATTTCAAAATCTATTTCTCTACATCTCATTTAAAATAAGAAGCAAAGATAGATTGTTATTCTCTGTTGCCATCTAGTGTCTATTAGAGCAATTGCAAGCTACTTAGATTTCCCGTGCTGTGAGGAGGAAGCAAGAACGGAGAACAAATCATGTCATTCACCTTTGCAATAGATGTGTATATATATGTATTCTGATGAATAAGAAATGTCAAAGCAGTTAAGCTATTTTAACATTCCAGATGATTTTTTTTTTTGAAATCTTCTGCTGTAGAAACTGAATAACACTGCTACTGGGTTTTATTTGAAGTCTGGAGGGAAACTCTATTCATAGAGGACTATCACACTGAACGCCGAGTATCATTTCATCTTTATGTGTTTGGTATGTCTCTCATAGCCTGTAGTGATGAGTCTGCTGTCAGTTCCTAACCAGCAATGCAGTATTATTTTGCACAATCAGTAGTGTAAAAGGGGTGTCATTTTTTATTTTTTTTTTTAATTGGGAATGATCTGCATATTCAGCTTCAGTCTCTGATAGAATAGAAAGGAAGTTACTGAAGTGTAGTTAAAACTTTTTTTTTTTTTTTTTCTTGTTTGTGTTTTGTTTCATCTAGGAGGGGGAGGAGAGAGGGCAGAATCAGTTTCCCAAGCAATACAAATGCTTTATGTTTTCAATTGCATGGCTTCTGGAAAGGAGGAGTAGCTGAATACCCAGGTGATGCTCTGCAATGTCAGCAGTCTCCCAAACGGTGTTCTGTAGGACCAACTATAAAAAGACACTAAGTCCATTTTGCTGATTGCCGTTAACAAGAGATGTGCAACATCTCTTTGGTTCTTACGACTTTTTTGTTATTTTAGAAATTTAGAAAGTAGCTAACAAAATCAGTGATCTTCTTTAAGCCTTTTAAAACACACTTCTCTTTATGGGGGCAAGTGCTTAATCTGTAAAGGACAGGCTTGATCTGAAGATGTGCTGTCTGGATGCAGGACTCCAGTGTGAGCTAAGTTTGAGGATGCAACTAATAAGGAGGAGCTGCTGACTCCCTCAAGAGTACAGAGACCTTTCAGAGAGGTCTTGACAAATGGTGAGGGCTGGGCAATCACCAAATGCATGAAGTTATACAAGAGCAAGCACCAAATTCTACACTTGGGGTGGGAAAATCCTATCCAAAGAAAACCAATTTTTTAATTGTTATTTTTATAGCATTTTCATTTGTAATGTCTGAGGAAACAGCTATCCTCCTGTCTCTTCTATATACAACAGTAAAACTAAAAACTTTCTTGAATGGAAAAGCTTTGAATGGTTGTTAACTTTTAAGAGGTTTCATGCACCAGTGATCACAAAAATATCCCTGCCTAATCATGCTGATATTCAAATTTACTGCAGGGTTAGAGGAGAATCATGACATGAACCCCCTTCCTTAACTCAGTTTTCTGTACTGCGAACTTTCCATTGACCATTTCATGCTTTCATTTCAAATTATCTTTGTAAGAATAAAGGTTATGCTTCTTTATTTCTCAAAGTGATTTTAAGAGCTGTGGTAGAAAAAAAGAAAATCATAAGCTGTTCGTAGTTATCTATGTGTCTGTGAAAGTCTAGACAAAAAAAAAGCAGTCTAGTTTTGGTCTTGCTGTCCTCCTGGCTCCATCAAAATGACAGTACTTTTTTAGTCAAAGCTAGCGGAGAAAACACTAACATTTCTTGAAAACTGCATATCATCTCATTGTGATGCCATGTCTATTAGCTAACATCTCAGTAAACTGAATAATCTGGCAGTTTATAAATCTATGAAAAACTTAATGGTACAGAGGTGCCCTATTTACATACATAGAAGCTGGGAGGCATGAACTTTGTGTAGCTCAACTCTTTCAGTTTTGATGACTTGTGGTCCCCCTCTCTCCACTTTAGCTGGCTTATTCTTATTTTTCTTTCCTAATTCTCTATTTTTATTTTGCAATCAACCACTTTGGAAAGACTTATATACTACCGAATTATAGTATAAATTATTGAATTAATTACTACTGAATTACAGTGATAACAGTATTGTACAAAATACTCTGTGCCAGAAATGCTATATTATTTAATAGGAAGTCATGATTAAGTGCGTGCTAAAACATTTTCATGATTTTTGTTATAGTAGGTCAAGTTGTCAAGCTGTGGCTTTTAGAGGGCTGTTTTATGGAGGTGGTTTATCTGTTAGAGATTTGAATGTCAAAACCATAGAGCTAATAATGAAGTTGTTACTCTCTGAAATATAACTGTTTATTTAACAAGCAATACAAGGAATATTTGTGGCTATTTTATGCTGTGAAACAGTGGTGATGTTTTGGTTTTAAAGAAGAAACCAAGTTAGTACAATTGAGAGCTTAAGGCCCTGTGCCTCCTGGACATGTATTTGAATAACTTGAACATTTTTAGATAGCAGAAACTCACATCATTAAAAAATGAAACTAATGTAGAAGTTTACAACTTTATTTCTAGTTTAGAACTGATTGGATTCAATTTAATAAATCTTTAACTGGAGACTAAAATAATAAAAAAAACTTTCTAGAATTTTTCCCACAACTTTCCCACAAGAAAATGACAGTGACTGAGAATGTTACCTTTATTGACATTATTGCACTGTATTTTTATCATGTGCAGTCATGGTCAGATTCTCCTCATCCCATCAGAGAACTAATATTCCACCAGTTATCTGTATCCTCTGGACACCATCTCAAGCACCCCTGGTAGAAGACTGCTTACCATTATTGGTCTGTGTGTTCAGACTCCTAAAGAACTCCAAAGTTCCTAAAATTCAGCATGCAGTTTTTATTTTCTACTGCTCTTGCTGGGCTTGCTTACTGTGTGACAATCCAGATGTAACATTGCTTGTGGCTTTCTATGAATTGCCTGTAATCGCACTGTTACAGCTTGCAGAAATTTGCTGCTGTGGAATATCAGGTCTGACCTCTGTCAGATGACCTTCCTTGAAATAATTATGAGTACTTCCCATTCCTTACCAGTTTAATCCTGTTAAATTATCTATTTATGTTGTACTTCTAAATTATTTTGTTGGTCTTGATACATATAAAATTAATTTATGTCGTCCTCTTATTTTGAAATTTGTACTTACTGGGGTCAGGTGGTAAAATCTGATCCTCTAAGTTTTGGACCTCGTTTGTTTTCTGACTCTTCAGGTAATATTGTTTGCTTTATGTTATCTTTGCAGACTCTTGATGTGTTTAGAATAGAAATCATCTTCTGAAATATTTTGATGTTATTTGCTCCTACAAGTTGAATGAAATATCAATGTAAATTTAGGTTATTTTTTTTTAGTAGCAACAGTCATGCATTTCATTACTCTGTGACTGTTCTAAGACTTCATGAACATTCCTGAGATAATATGAGCTAAACTCAAAATGTTTATCTAGTATTTCCCTGAATACCAATTCTTCGGAGATACTGGAGCAAGGGAGCAACAGGCTGTTTTCAGTGGTTTGCATATTTGATAAGAGATAAAGAAGAAAGAATAGTAGCACAGTGTCTGAAACTTCACAAAGGGCCTTCATGTATGCCTTTCCAAAAAATCTTGCTAGTCTAGAGACTCAGTAAAGGTAAGCTGTCTTTGAAGTGTTGCTAAATCATGTAAACAGCATAAATCATAAAGTGCATGTAAGGAGAACATTTACTAGAGGACCACAGTTTGGAATTATGGTAAGACATTTCATTAAATGATCTGTTCTGCTACAACAAGAACAAAATACTCTTAGTGTTTACACAAACATTTGAAGATCAACTCATGTGGGGACTGCAGTACACAGAAGAACGTATTGAACTGGCTATAAACACCAAGAAGAAATGGGGATAATTCTGGATCTATGTCTGCTCCTTGTAGACTGAAGACAAATTAATAAACAAATCAAATAATTTGAAAATTAAATACATAAGTTCTTAAGGCTAAGTGTAAAGCATTCTTGGTAATGTCTAATGGAACTTTCACTTCAACAAAGTACATGAAATTATGGAAGAAAAGATTGTTCCTTTATATATTGTTCCTGGAATGACTCCATAGCAGTGCTGAGGAAAACAGACGTGTAGAGTAAGAGTAGAGTAAATTTTAAATAAAATTTAAGCTTGAGGAAGTTTTATCTATACTAAGCTAGTTTTCTCACATTTTACCTCTCCCTTCTCTAATTTTAGTACATTCTATGTATGACACTTATTCAAAATTCCCATCTGAGAATGGAGATGTTCAAAAACAGAATGTCAAACTGCCACTTAATCACTATAAGAAGTTCTGCAAATAGATTATTCAGCCAGTGCATCAAGATCTGTGTTAAAGACCTCTTATGGTTTTAGGCCTTGTGTAACAGTAGAGAAATACAGACTGCAACTGAAAATCTGAGCTTAGATTCATGTGTTTTGTGGTATGGGCGGCACAACCTGTTCTGTCGGGAAGAGATCTCCTCTTGCTCACTCAACTAAATAAATATCTGTATTTGTCAGTGTTCTAAGGCTGCAACAAGATTTGTTTGTCAGAAGAAGCAGAGCATACATAGCATATTTAATCTTAAGAGAATGAATATATTGTATTTCCTCTAGCATCTCTGCTGCATTTTACAGGATAGTATTACTATTATTATAGTATTGACATTTTTGCAACTGCTTGCATAAATATTTATCTGTGCACACACTAGGAATCACTCTACAGTGTTTAAAAGACAAATCAGGTGAGTTTCAAATTTCAAAACACTTTCTTGTTGGAATGACATTTGATAACAATACATATTGCTGATGATTAGTTCCCGCTTATTGCTCACTGTTTTGACTCCCCAGAGAATGCAATTAGTCATTTAGAAGTTTGTCTATGATTAGATGTGAGTATTCTATACCAGGGAGCCAATTCCAGAAGGATACCACTGATAACTGTAGTGCTTGCTCATCTTAGCTGCATAGGTCAAAGTAACGAGGCTTGAGAACCTTACTCAGTGAAGGAACTGCAGTGGACTACTTTCACTGCCATATTTCCATTTTCACTATGTTATGTTCTTCAACCTCCTTATCAGAGGAAAATAGGGGGAATTTATCTGCTCCTGACATAGTTCATCCAACCTTTTTTGGACCAAGGCTCTTTCAAGTTTGGTCAGTCACTCTTCTTGCTTGTTCTGCAGGTTCATTTTATCAGATACTCCGTTGAAGGATTATTTTGGTTTTACCATATCTTTCCTGCTGTTTATCCTTGGTTTTAATCTTACAGATTTTACAATGCATGTCCTTTCCAGTACCCTGTTTAGTTGTATTAATGCTTAGTGGCACTACAGTGTTATCAAAAGCTTAGGTAGAATCATTCCTACTGTGTGTGTTTATGTTTTGGTTCAAGAGAGGCAGTAATTAAAGCATACTGAATCTGCTTGTGCTTCATGGGTGCAAAATGCTTAGCAAAGAAACTACCTGCTATAGACTTGGGACAGAAAATCACGATTAATTACAGAAAGTTACATCAGAAATGAGTCAGCTGACAGACCTAATTATTTCCAATGTCCTCAACTCAGACAGGAAAGGTGAAGAGAAGTAAGAGTTGGTGTAAGTACTGTGGTCCAGACTTCACTTTAGTTCTGCTGAGGACATCTAAGCCTGGCTCCAAATAAACTGGGAGAGAACAACACCCAGTCCATATTTTAAAATAAATAATAAAAAATAAGAAGTAAATAGAAGCATGGGGAAAAAATGAATGATATCACTGCTATGTAATTAACTATATGATGAAAAGTAGATACAGGACTTCCAAAATTTTAACCAGTCTAATGAGAAGAACATCTTGTAGGATTTGCTTGTATCTTTGCAAAGATCTAAAAATTATAATAAGCTGCAGTAGTCTTTCCTCAGATATTCTGTTTTATCTTACTGTATGTTTTAACAAATATTGATTGAAATCTTCAGTATTTGAAAATTAATTACATCAAAAAACCCTTAAAGACCAGAGAACCATCATAAAGGATGATTTAGGGTAATCGCTTATATTCTAGTTTTGTTCATGCTAAGCTCTGTATGGATAATGTTGAATCACAGCCTGAACCACTGATTGATCACCTGAGGTGAGCACTGGGTCAGCTGCAGGAGCACAGGTGAAGGCAATGCACTGTGTGACCGGAAGGGGTGCAGTCTGGCTCCACCTCTCCCAGACCCCACTTAAGGGCTGACCACCAGTGGGGAAGGATCTCTTTTTGTGATCTTTGAACTCACCTTGTGGAGTTCTAGGTGAGCCTTTCCTAATTTATCAGTTGTCTTCATACTGTCTGGATAAACCATACAAAAATATATCATCCACCTTCATTATTTTGTGTGGGTACTATTCTTTTGGTGTATTCACCCTACAAGCGTGTGTTTTGCTTTTTTTTTTGTTTGTTTGTTTGGTTGTTTTTTGTTTAATATTTTATTATCTGCTGCTCAACACTCAATATTTAACACTAATATTAATATTGTAAATACATATCAATCATATGACATTTTGTGCCTTTTGATAAAGTGATTCTGAATCAAAATTAATTAATCAATCTTGTAACTATGTATGATATACTATTTATTCAGCTGTCTTTGTTACCAGTGTTTCTATTTCAGCTATACAAAGCTCAAATGACTGCATTTCTATTCTAGTGCTTGGGGAACTTTTAGAAGGGAAAGCCTTTCCTATTTGTTTCTTTAAAGCAAATCAGGTAAGGATGTCAGAAGCTTTTATTGAAGAAGTCAGAAAATGAAGACATTATGTTTAGCCTGCACTGAATATTCTTAAAATTTTACCAGTTTCTATTCAGGTATTAGTATGGGAACTGTTAAGTCACAGCCTGAACCAGTGATTGAGCACCAAGTGAAGGGACGTAGCCTGCCCTGGGTGCACAGGTGGAAGCAATTCACCTGTGCAACAGGAAGGGATAGAGCCAAGCTACACCCCTCCCTAACCTTATTAAAGGGCTGGCTGCTACAAAGGGAGGCTTTCTTCTTGGAGGTCTTCTGCTTTAGAGAACTGAAGAACCCAGATCTTGGAAAAGAGGAAGCAATTCTTTATTTACTGGACTGCAACTTTTGCATTTTTTTGGGGTAATTTAAGACTGGCCTAAAGCAACTGTATCTGCTATTGCTGTTCTCTACAGCATTGTATGAAGATGTTGCAAAGAGAAAACTTTACACAATGAAATAATGTTACAAAAAAATAGCTTGGTTGCAAAGCTCTTTTTTGCTCAGTTACTGTGTATTAGATATGTTCTGTAAGGAAAAATAACCAAAATAATATAATTAAAATTAGTGCTCTGTATTAGGAAGTTTGAAATGTTCCTTAAATTTCTTCCATCTTAGCTTGGGAGATCATCTTTAATTTTGTTTCCTGCAGATTCCTAAGCGTTGCTTATATTCAGGTTGACAATGAAACCTTTTGAGAGGGATGGGTGGATATTCAGCAAAAGTGAAAGACTTCCATATGAGCACCCAAGTAAAATTTCTTATTATTACTTCATCAGAGCATAATAATAATCTTAAAACTAAACCCAAAAAAAGTTTTAAAAGAAAAAAAATCTCAGAAGTAGTTTTGGACATCACTGACAGGTACAACAAACTGAGACATCTTGCTGCATAACAGGTGAAATGGCTGTTCCCTGTGGGGTTCTGATCAGCTTGGCTCAATCCAAACCCCATGGGTATTACAGTATTTCCATAGGTTGTCATGGATGTGCTGCAGTATGTACCAGAAGGGATGGGAAGATTATTAGAAGGGGAAAATACAAGAACACAGAGCGTACATAAGTTTAGCTCTGTTGATTATTCCCTGCCAGATATGAAAAATTGGCTTTGAAAGATTCCCTTTACGTTCCTCTGCCTTCTTGTTGGTATGCCTTTGCTTCATTATTCAGTGTGCATGCAGTGCTTCTGGATTTGATCTATCATTAGAAATGCTGAGGACTCAGGATTTTCTGAGTGCTATTTGTCATTTCAAGAAAACATTAATGTTTCATGTTGACTGATAGCAATGGCTGACAAACTGTTTTCTTGATATCCTTGTAGAGAAAGTATATTGCTTTATAGTGTATCTTATATGTGGTACATTAAATGTCAGTGTATTCACAACGCTTATTCAGAAGCTTAAATTCCACAGGGAACTCTTAAGAGACTTAAGAATTCTATATTAGTGTCTTGGTTAAAAACTACATTATTTTAGAGAAAATGTTTTGTGCACTGTACAGAAGTCAGTGTAGTTTGTAATACAAATGTTGAGCTATCTGTGTGTGACAATCAGGTTTTATGCTGTGTAATGGTAGCAAATACTGAATGATAATATAGTTGTACAAAGAAATATGTAGTGAACAAACTTCTTTTTGTATGTTGTTCTCACCTCTTTGCAAGGTTTTCTCTTGTGTGACAGGAGAAAAGTGCATTACATACTAGGACCAGAGCAAATATTTCTAGATACTGCCGCTGCGTATTGCGGAAATTCTACCTGTGAAATCTTGAATTATGTAGTTATTTCAAGCTGAAAATATGAAACTATACGTGTTAATGGCTTGCCTGCAAATAATT
The DNA here is from genome assembly GCA_013399175.1 of Odontophorus gujanensis. Classification (NCBI taxonomy): domain Eukaryota; kingdom Metazoa; phylum Chordata; class Aves; order Galliformes; family Odontophoridae; genus Odontophorus; species Odontophorus gujanensis. The sequence goes on along the minus strand of VXAB01003222.1, from coordinate 14,819 downwards.
TCCAAATCCTACCCTGCTAAAATATCTAGATTTAGTTAAATACATTTCCTACTAGAAAATACTTAACCCAAGGATTAAATACTACATTTTTATGTGAATTTTATGACCAGAAATATTAATTCTATTTTCCACATGTGCTTTGTTTTGATTTGGGGAGTTGAAATCACTGTTCTCTGGGGTTTCTTCCAGTTCTTGTTACTCCATGGTTACTTGATCTCTCTGTTCTTTTGTTGGTGTTATAGCTATAAGCTAATGTCTGTTTAAAAGATATGGTAACTGCTGAGAATACTTTTAGAAAGCCTCTTTGTATTATAGTATTAATTAGTCATTTAAATAAACATTTTTAGTCAGATTAAAGACAAAAGTACAATAATAAACAGTGGTTAGAATCTGTAGTCTTAATGAAATATTTTGGATGCCAATTGTCTACCTTTTGCTAATAGACTTCTGTAATAAAAATGAACTACTTGATCTCCAGAATAAAACTGCAGGGGGATTTCATAGCAAATCATGACAGCTGAATGCCTCTTCTGTCCTTGCATCACTGTAATTCTTTTCTGTCCCTTTCAATATTATCTGTGAAATAGAGAGAGAAAACTGATTACTGCATCAGTGACCATCATTTGATTTGATATGGTGAAATAAAAGACTTTTGAGAGTAAAGGAAGCAGATAAATTGAGGAGGAAAGCAATATCAGCATCTTGAAGAGTAAGAATAAATTTAACATCGAAACTTGGAAGTAAGAAAATCTAAAGAGCAGTACTGATTGCATAATGAAAAATGAAGAGTCCAACTGCCTGTTTCTTGTTCTTTGATCACTGAAGAACATTTTCTTACTCTGTATCTTTCTTCTGCTTCTTAGTGCCAGCTTGGAGAAAATACNTCTTAGTGCCGGCTTGGAGAAAATACTTTCTTAGATAAGTTAGATTTTATTCGTAAGATGAACTTGTCTCTTATGTGGATTTGCCTGTGAAATTAATATAACTGCTTTCAATGTGAGTCTCAGCCTGAGTCTTCCATGACTTCATAGAATTCAAGGTTGATTTTATAAGTGCTCTGAAATGAGGTTGAAATAGTTAAGGTTACTTAAAGTTGTTCGAGTTTCAGCATGTACTTGTTTGATTAAAGCTTTGCCTTGCTCTGAATGTTACAGAAATCCAAAATACTTGTTCAGGAGTGTGTAAGTTTTAGCATTTGAATGTGTTTTTTTATCTGTATTGGATGCTAATTTTGCTGCATAGTCTGCATGAGGAGTATTTGCAAGATAAGACCTTTAGTGATAGATAAAGTAAGGGAAATTTTCTAGAAGTACTTATAGAACAAATGCACAATCAACGTTAGCTAGATTTTTGAAAGCATGAAACACTATTAATTTTAGAGTAAGGAAAAAAACTAACAACTGTATGGTGCTAAAAGAAGAGAGCTGAGTCCCTCTGGAGTTCACTTTCTTGAATTGTTTGTATTAAAATATTGCACTGCTATACATATTTAGTCTAAAAAACTGTTTATAAAATTGATTCATGAACAGTGCTTGAAGCATCTATATTTGGTTTTATTTCTGTTAGGAAATATATAGTGAGAACACAGTGGCAAGGAGGAAGGGAGGCTATGGGTTCTGCTAACCTCAAGATAACAGAAGCCTTCCGAACTCTTGATCAGGCACGAAAGCTAGGAGAAATATTGAAGTCCTTCCTATCTCCCTGTACCGGGAAACATTTTTCTTTAGATGTGGAAAAAGAAGCAACATTATACTGATGAATCTCTTTCAAACTGGTACTGGTAATTTGAAGTCCTAAATGACATACAGTAGAGATAGAGTTGTGTTCTTTCTCAGTGTACCCCGAAAGTCTCAATTTGTAGTGAAATAAATGAGAATCAGNAAGATAACAGAAGCCTTCCGAACTCTTGATCAGGCACGAAAGCTAGGAGAAATATTGAAGTCCTTCCTATCTCCCTGTACCGGGAAACATTTTTCTTTAGATGTGGAAAAAGAAGCAACATTATACTGATGAATCTCTTTCAAACTGGTACTGGTAATTTGAAGTCCTAAATGACATACAGTAGAGATAGAGTTGTGTTCTTTCTCAGTGTACCCCGAAAGTCTCAATTTGTAGTGAAATAAATGAGAATCAGAAAGTTACTGCTTTTTTTTTTTTTACTTATTTATACACAGTGTGATTGCTTATAGAGATGAAAACCAAAAGAATAATAGCAGCAGAAAAATATATAATAGTAAAGAAACAGCTACTAAAGGAAATGTGAGTTTTTAAAAGCAATCTGATTGAAGAAACCTTTTGGATTTAATGAAGAAGTGTTTTAAGCTTGAGTTAAATTTAAGTGTGAAAGAGATCTGCCTTACACAGACCACATAAAAGACCCTTAATATCCACAAGAAAAATCCACATCTCATAAGTAACTTCTTCAGCTCTTCAAAATTTNTACTCCGCATTCAAAATCCATATTTTGTTTTTCATAGTAGATCCTTGTAGGACCAGCCAAATTTTATTTAATCTGAGTCAAAGTTGAGGTACTATTTGGGAGGAATCATAATTTTCCCAATTTTCATGGTTCTGCAGAACAGACACTTGATAGACTGGTTGAAGTAATGAAAAGCACAGTAAGAAGAGGCAGTACTAACTCCGTCTGGATGGATACTTATTACCAACTGCTACTACTAGAATAGCAGTCTTAAGTACCAGAAGTATATAGTTACTTAGGGGGCAATCCTGTTGCATCCATCTTAGCTGCAGGTTCTTCCGCCCAGTGGGCAGATACCTAAAGAGACTGTCAGGATGAAAGACCCAGCTGAGATGTGTAAGGGTACACCAGTATTAAAATTCTGTTTTTTCCCTCCTTAGTACAGGTCTGTTCATCATTAACCTTAATGTATTCTGCCGTAAACATATCAGCCTTTGCAAGGTTTGATCCTTCCACTCTAATTAGAAGCATCAGTGTCTATACAGATTGTTGACTAGAGATTTTACAGGATTTTCAACTGATACATATTTTATGCTAATACTGTGTACAAGAGAGGTAACCTTACTACCTAAAAGCACCTAAACAATGCTGGTTGAATTATACAACGTTTGTTATTTTTGTTGCATCCTCTTCTCTCAAAAAGACGATGTAACAGAGAATGATAATGTAGAATTACAGCGTGCTATCATGTTTCACAGAACAAATGTTTGACCTTTCCATCATTTAAGCAGTAAGGCACTTCAGGGTGTGCTGTTGAAGCATAATATTAACACAGCTCACCTACACAGAGTTAAGTATGCATGCTGATATCATATAGTAATGAGCCCCCTGGAGTGTCTTAATGGGAGTATAAAATAACAGACAAATAACAGATAAATAATAGTTGTTGGAAGGGATTTCTTATGTTTAGAAGGTTTTTAAGCAAAAAGCACAAAGTTATACTTATGCTTAAATAAGTGGGAAAAAAAAACCAAAACAAAACAAAATGGAATAAAACACTAAATAAATTTAAGGTTTTCTAATTTTTATTACTTACATCTATTTGATGGTATTCAAAGGCCAGCTAAACCTAGGGTATGTTGGCAGAAGCCCTAATGTAAATACATAGGAATAGAGCATCCCTGCTTGGTGGGAGAGAATTTGAAGCATTTGTATTAAATATAATTACTAAATATGGTTAAACATATATGTAATCAATTCTTTCCCAAGTTGTTGTGTTTTGGAGCTTTTCAGTAGATCAGAAAATATTTATTTGCTGCTTCTCAGGATTGTGACACAAACAAATCTATTTTATTTCTTTGTAGTATTTCGTATTGCTCTTGCTACTGTTAGTTGATGACCTCTTTTTTTTTTTTTTACTATTGTTTTATTTCTATGTAAGAGTTTTCCTTGTCTCTTTTTATTCAATGGGTACACTAATAGAATATGAGAACAAAAAGATGACATCAAAAAGTTACCTAATGATTCCATTGGAAAACTTGTTATATAGATTTGAATTTGCCTTGTACTTTTGCATCAAAAAATGTTGACTCTTAAAGTCAGCAAAAAACAACAACAACAACAAAAAAGTAAACCTTACTGAATTGCAGATCTTGTACATGTAAGTAGAGATATTTCCAAAATAACAGAAGGATAACAGGAAATCTGTTGTTAAAAATTATCATGAGTTGGTACGTCTTCCTGTGTGGTGTCACACCTCTTCCTTACCTGCATCTTTGACGTTAAAAAACAAACAAACAAAAAAAAACAAACAAGCNTTTTTTTTTTTTACTTATTTATACACAGTGTGATTGCTTATAGAGATGAAAACCAAAAGAATAATAGCAGCAGAAAAATATATAATAGTAAAGAAACAGCTACTAAAGGAAATGTGAGTTTTTAAAAGCAATCTGATTGAAGAAACCTTTTGGATTTAATGAAGAAGTGTTTTAAGCTTGAGTTAAATTTAAGTGTGAAAGAGATCTGCCTTACACAGACCACATAAAAGACCCTTAATATCCACAAGAAAAATCCACATCTCATAAGTAACTTCTTCAGCTCTTCAAAATTTACTTGATGCCATCATCATTTCTGCTTATTGTAATCATCAGGAAGATATTAAAATACATCTGAATCCAGAATGGCTCTTTGGCACTCTTTGAACCCAAAAGAGGCTTCCTACTTCCTTTTTAACTAATATATCAGAATTTGGAACAACCTTTATCTTTAAAAGGTAACTTCTTACATAAAGAGAGAACCTCACCATAGCATGTCTTCCTTCATGCATACTTGGTGTTAATCCTCATGGTGAACCTTCAATATTTTCAAAGTGATCCTACTGTACTCTGTCTCCTGTAGACAATAACAGGAGAAAAAAAGCAGTTTCAGGACTGACTGGGCTCTTGAGAGAGGACAATGCCAGGAGAATGGTAGACAAAAACTAAAGGGGTGTGTATTTACTTAGTTTCATAGAATCACAGGGGTTGGAAGGGACCTCTAGAGATCACTGAGTCCAACTCCCCACCAAAGCAGGTTCCCTACACCAGGTTAATGGTAGTCTGCTATCTTTAAATGTTATTCAGACTTCAGAGGTATCTTGAAGGCCAAACTGAGGTGGTATTGCTGAAGTGATAGTGGTCTCTTGCAGAGTAAAGGATTTTCCACTTGTCTGGGAAGCAGTTTGTGCCTACAGCCTTTTTTAGGAGCCTTCTGAAAATTCTTGAGTGATACATAGACCGTCACAGGGCTTCTTGGCACAGTTACTCCTGTGGGTTTAGGAAATATAAGTAGGTAGAATAGATAATTTCTAGATAGCTTTAGTACCGCACAGTGGTACTACAGTGCTGGGTACCTCTTTCTGTAAGCGAAACTTTTTCTTCTGGAATGGCAGCTTGGGGCAAAGAAAATTTAAGATTTTACTTTTAGCAAGAATACTCCGCATTCAAAATCCATATTTTGTTTTTCATAGTAGATCCTTGTAGGACCAGCCAAATTTTATTTAATCTGAGTCAAAGTTGAGGTACTATTTGGGAGGAATCATAATTTTCCCAATTTTCATGGTTCTGCAGAACAGACACTTGATAGACTGGTTGAAGTAATGAAAAGCACAGTAAGAAGAGGCAGTACTAACTCCGTCTGGATGGATACTTATTACCAACTGCTACTACTAGAATAGCAGTCTTAAGTACCAGAAGTATATAGTTACTTAGGGGGCAATCCTGTTGCATCCATCTTAGCTGCAGGTTCTTCCGCCCAGTGGGCAGATACCTAAAGAGACTGTCAGGATGAAAGACCCAGCTGAGATGTGTAAGGGTACACCAGTATTAAAATTCTGTTTTTTCCCTCCTTAGTACAGGTCTGTTCATCATTAACCTTAATGTATTCTGCCGTAAACATATCAGCCTTTGCAAGGTTTGATCCTTCCACTCTAATTAGAAGCATCAGTGTCTATACAGATTGTTGACTAGAGATTTTACAGGATTTTCAACTGATACATATTTTATGCTAATACTGTGTACAAGAGAGGTAACCTTACTACCTAAAAGCACCTAAACAATGCTGGTTGAATTATACAACGTTTGTTATTTTTGTTGCATCCTCTTCTCTCAAAAAGACGATGTAACAGAGAATGATAATGTAGAATTACAGCGTGCTATCATGTTTCACAGAACAAATGTTTGACCTTTCCATCATTTAAGCAGTAAGGCACTTCAGGGTGTGCTGTTGAAGCATAATATTAACACAGCTCACCTACACAGAGTTAAGTATGCATGCTGATATCATATAGTAATGAGCCCCCTGGAGTGTCTTAATGGGAGTATAAAATAACAGACAAATAACAGNTAATAGAATATGAGAACAAAAAGATGACATCAAAAAGTTACCTAATGATTCCATTGGAAAGCTTGTTATATAGATTTGAATTTGCCTTGTACTTTTGCATCAAAAAATGTTGACTCTTAAAGTCAGCAAAAAACAACAACAACAACAAAAAAGTAAACCTTACTGAATTGCAGATCTTGTACGTGTAAGTAGAGATATTTCCAAAATAACAGAAGGATAACAGGAAATCTGTTGTTAAAAATTATCATGAGTTGGTACGTCTTCCTGTGTGGTGTCACACCTCTTCCTTACCTGCATCTTTGACGTTAAAAAACAAACAAACAAACAAAAACAAACAAGCAACAAAAAAACAAGGAGACTGTACAGGAGTGCACAGAGAGAATTACCAATTAGAAATAGTGTAACAAAGCACTTCTGGGTAGGACAAAGATCCATCTTCACAGGTGACACTTCCTTGATAAAGACCCATAAAGCAAACTCCTTCAGAAATTAAATCAGCTGTTTAAGACCTAAACTTCCTCCTGTCTAAATGGTTCCTTTGTTTATTCCTAAAGGCAGAACAGAAATTTGCGCTTAGGGAAGGATGGAGTAGAAAGGAAAATGATAGCACATTAATTGATGCAAAGAATTACCAGGAGTTATGTACATGCCATGTACAGTTCACAGATCTAAAAGACGAAAGCAGGTGCGGTGGAGGATGAGAATTATTATTAAATAGAAAGGATAGGTTCAAGTGATACACATTGAAACAGTAGCAGAAGGCATCTCAGCTGGCTCTCACTGGTTCTTAGACAACTAGGCTACAGTTTCACTTCAGTCCTGAAATGGAGAAACCTGAGCGTACTGCCCCATAGTAACTTTCCAAAAGTGAACTTTGCAGTGAATGTTATCATTAAAAGGGACTTATCCATCTCAGGATAATCTAGTGGTAGACTAATAATTTTCTGCCCAGAAATTAAGGTCATTCAAACTACACGATTGCTAGAACTNGCCAGGAGAATGGTAGACAAAAACTAAAGGGGTGTGTATTTACTTAGTTTCATAGAATCACAGGGGTTGGAAGGGACCTCTAGAGATCACTGAGTCCAACTCCCCACCAAAGCAGGTTCCCTACACCAGGTTAATGGTAGTCTGCTATCTTTAAATGTTATTCAGACTTCAGAGGTATCTTGAAGGCCAAACTGAGGTGGTATTGCTGAAGTGATAGTGGTCTCTTGCAGAGTAAAGGATTTTCCACTTGTCTGGGAAGCAGTTTGTGCCTACAGCCTTTTTTAGGAGCCTTCTGAAAATTCTTGAGTGATACATAGACCGTCACAGGGCTTCTTGGCACAGTTACTCCTGTGGGTTTAGGAAATATAAGTAGGTAGAATAGATAATTTCTAGATAGCTTTAGTACCGCACAGTGGTACTACAGTGCTGGGTACCTCTTTCTGTAAGCGAAACTTTTTCTTCTGGAATGGCAGCTTGGGGCAAAGAAAATTTAAGATTTTACTTTTAGCAAGAATACTCCGCATTCAAAATCCATATTTTGTTTTTCATAGTAGATCCTTGTAGGACCAGCCAAATTTTATTTAATCTGAGTCAAAGTTGAGGTACTATTTGGGAGGAATCATAATTTTCCCAATTTTCATGGTTCTGCAGAACAGACACTTGATAGACTGGTTGAAGTAATGAAAAGCACAGTAAGAAGAGGCAGTACTAACTCCGTCTGGATGGATACTTATTACCAACTGCTACTACTAGAATAGCAGTCTTAAGTACCAGAAGTATATAGTTACTTAGGGGGCAATCCTGTTGCATCCATCTTAGCTGCAGGTTCTTCCGCCCAGTGGGCAGATACCTAAAGAGACTGTCAGGATGAAAGACCCAGCTGAGATGTGTAAGGGTACACCAGTATTAAAATTCTGTTTTTTCCCTCCTTAGTACAGGTCTGTTCATCATTAACCTTAATGTATTCTGCCGTAAACATATCAGCCTTTGCAAGGTTTGATCCTTCCACTCTAATTAGAAGCATCAGTGTCTATACAGATTGTTGACTAGAGATTTTACAGGATTTTCAACTGATACATATTTTATGCTAATACTGTGTACAAGAGAGGTAACCTTACTACCTAAAAGCACCTAAACAATGCTGGTTGAATTATACAACGTTTGTTATTTTTGTTGCATCCTCTTCTCTCAAAAAGACGATGTAACAGAGAATGATAATGTAGAATTACAGCGTGCTATCATGTTTCACAGAACAAATGTTTGACCTTTCCATCATTTAAGCAGTAAGGCACTTCAGGGTGTGCTGTTNTAATAGAATATGAGAACAAAAAGATGACATCAAAAAGTTACCTAATGATTCCATTGGAAAGCTTGTTATATAGATTTGAATTTGCCTTGTACTTTTGCATCAAAAAATGTTGACTCTTAAAGTCAGCAAAAAACAACAACAACAACAAAAAAGTAAACCTTACTGAATTGCAGATCTTGTACGTGTAAGTAGAGATATTTCCAAAATAACAGAAGGATAACAGGAAATCTGTTGTTAAAAATTATCATGAGTTGGTACGTCTTCCTGTGTGGTGTCACACCTCTTCCTTACCTGCATCTTTGACGTTAAAAAACAAACAAACAAAAACAAACAAGCAACAAAAAAACAAGGAGACTGTACAGGAGTGCACAGAGAGAATTACCAATTAGAAATAGGGTAACNAGAGAGAATTACCAATTAGAAATAGTGTAACAAAGCACTTCTGGGTAGGACAAAGATCCATCTTCACAGGTGACACTTCCTTGATAAAGACCCATAAAGCAAACTCCTTCAGAAATTAAATCAGCTGTTTAAGACCTAAACTTCCTCCTGTCTAAATGGTTCCTTTGTTTATTCCTAAAGGCAGAACAGAAATTTGCGCTTAGGGAAGGATGGAGTAGAAAGGAAAATGATAGCACATTAATTGATGCAAAGAATTACCAGGAGTTATGTACATGCCATGTACAGTTCACAGATCTAAAAGAAGAAAGCAGGTGCGGTGGAGGATGAGAATTATTATTAAATAGAAAGGATAGGTTCAAGTGATACACATTGAAACAGTAGCAGAAGACATCTCAGCTGGCTCTCACTGGTTCTTAGACAACTAGGCTACAGTTTCACTTCAGTCCTGAAATGGAGAAACCTGAGCGTACTGCCCCATAGTAACTTTCCAAAAGTGAACTTTGCAGTAAATGTTATCATTAAAAGGGACTTATCCATCTCAGGATAATCTAGTGGTAGACTAATAATTTTCTGCCCAGAAATTAAGGTCATTCAAACTACACGATTGCTAGAACTTGACATATTTTCTAAGGAGAATGCATGAGATTCCTCTATTATTTGGTGGTGCCTTTCCTGAAACAGTTTTACTGTTTCAGATGATTCTACTGTACAAAAATAAAGGTATTCTGCCTTATTCATGAACCTGACTTGTATGGAAGGCATATTCTGTGCTTCCTGTAGCTTGCTTATCTGGCAGTTTGGTGAAGGAGGGGTTGTGTGACTTGAAGGTGATAGACACCCCACCCAATTAGCAGACTTCCTGTCAGCAGAGCCTGACACTGTTGCTCTGTATTCTCTCCTACAGTAATAAACTGCTTCTGCTCTGGATTGACCTAAATTGTATTCAGGTTTTTTTTTATCAATTTTCTTAGCTAGTAACTCAACCAGGAGAAAAATTTATATTGAATCTATATAGCTCCAGACCACAACTTGTATGGTTATCTGAAATGATTGCAAAGGGTATAAACTTAGTGAAAAGAATTTAATANCAGTTTGTGCCTACAGCCTTTTTTAGGAGCCTTCTGAAAATTCTTGAGTGATACATAGACCGTCACAGGGCTTCTTGGCACAGTTACTCCTGTGGGTTTAGGAAATATAAGTAGGTAGAATAGATAATTTCTAGATAGCTTTAGTACCGCACAGTGGTACTACAGTGCTGGGTACCTCTTTCTGTAAGCGAAACTTTTTCTTCTGGAATGGCAGCTTGGGGCAAAGAAAATTTAAGATTTTACTTTTAGCAAGAATACTCCGCATTCAAAATCCATATTTTGTTTTTCATAGTAGATCCTTGTAGGACCAGCCAAATTTTATTTAATCTGAGTCAAAGTTGAGGTACTATTTGGGAGGAATCATAATTTTCCCAATTTTCATGGTTCTGCAGAACAGACACTTGATAGACTGGTTGAAGTAATGAAAAGCACAGTAAGAAGAGGCAGTACTAACTCCGTCTGGATGGATACTTATTACCAACTGCTACTACTAGAATAGCAGTCTTAAGTACCAGAAGTATATAGTTACTTAGGGGGCAATCCTGTTGCATCCATCTTAGCTGCAGGTTCTTCCGCCCAGTGGGCAGATACCTAAAGAGACTGTCAGGATGAAAGACCCAGCTGAGATGTGTAAGGGTACACCAGTATTAAAATTCTGTTTTTTCCCTCCTTAGTACAGGTCTGTTCATCATTAACCTTAATGTATTCTGCCGTAAACATATCAGCCTTTGCAAGGTTTGATCCTTCCACTCTAATTAGAAGCATCAGTGTCTATACAGATTGTTGACTAGAGATTTTACAGGATTTTCAACTGATACATATTTTATGCTAATACTGTGTACAAGAGAGGTAACCTTACTACCTAAAAGCANTATCCATCTCAGGATAATCTAGTGGTAGACTAATAATTTTCTGCCCAGAAATTAAGGTCATTCAAACTACACGATTGCTAGAACTTGACATATTTTCTAAGGAGAATGCATGAGATTCCTCTATTATTTGGTGGTGCCTTTCCTGAAACAGTTTTACTGTTTCAGATGATTCTACTGTACAAAAATAAAGGTATTCTGCCTTATTCATGAACCTGACTTGTATGGAAGGCATATTCTGTGCTTCCTGTAGCTTGCTTATCTGGCAGTTTGGTGAAGGAGGGGTTGTGTGACTTGAAGGTGATAGACACCCCACCCAATTAGCAGACTTCCTGTCAGCAGAGCCTGACACTGTTGCTCTGTATTCTCTCCTACAGTAATAAACTGCTTCTGCTCTGGATTGACCTAAATTGTATTCAGGTTTTTTTTTATCAATTTTCTTAGCTAGTAACTCAACCAGGAGAAAAATTTATATTGAATCTATATAGCTCCAGACCACAACTTGTATGGTTATCTGAAATGATTGCAAAGGGTATAAACTTAGTGAAAAGAATTTAATAAAACTGCCAAATTCTTCAGAATCTCTTCAGAATCCATTCTGCAAACAATACTGACATATCAATAATGGAAAATGAGCTATTAATTTTATTAAAAGATGTATCTATTACAGGAGAACAGACCCCTATCTGTGTCAGATGTAAGTAGGAAAGAAATTAATTGCTTGGAAAAAGTAGGAAGGTCAGACTCAAAGCCAATAATTACAGAGACAAGACCTCTTTAAATGTGAATAAAGATAAACATTAAATTTCATTACTAAGTGATAAATGACTTATGATTGATTTAGTTTTCACTGCAGTTGTATAATTCAAAATGTTGAATTTACAGTCAAATAACCTTTCTAGAGAAACAAGGATCTGTGAGGATATATAAATATTTTGCTAAATGGTCTCATGCTTCACTGAGTTTTCTCCATTTGCAATTCATTATTTTGATCATTTAAATATGTGGAGTACTTTCTTTTTTAAAGAAACAAAGCAAGAAGAAATTCCGTTTTGTAAAAAATATGCTTATTTTGCTCTACTTTACTGCAAAATATGATTAAACCTGAACAAAAAATATACAATTTTATTCTAACTTGGGTATTTTCAAGTGCATTCTTTTTACTAGACCTATGGGCTACAGATACTGGAAGTTGATGCAGGAATCTCTGAATAAAATTGTAGGATTTGAAAATCTAGAACTGTGTAATGTAAATAAATTTGAGTAAACTTTAAAAAGCCTTTCAGACTGCATGCATTTTTCTCATTCACTGTCTTACAGTAGCATGCCACAGAAAGGTCATTCAGTCATTTAGTTCTGCTTTCTGTGACAACTTTTCACCATTTTGTTCCATCAGCCTACAGCATTCAGCACCACAGGGCACTAAAAAATACTGCAAAATAATGTATGTGTATGTGTAGAGGTAGTGGAAGGGGTCATGGAAAAACGCTATGTAAGTTAGCACACTTTATCTCCCTGTGAAACTCATTTCCTTGCTAGTAAGAAACCTTTCACAAAGCTTGCAAAGGATTTTTGGTGTGAATTCTGAAAAGAATTTTACAGAGAAAGCAAACTTTCAGCTATTAAAAACTCACAGAATTTGAGAAAGAAAGACAAGTTGGACAAAACATTCTGCCTACCCTTCAACAGCAAGACCATTAAATGGGGCTTTTGCACAAACATATTGCTTCATAATGCATTTAAAATGTGGGTGTTTCTTTTTACCTTGAAAACATAAGGTTTTTGCTTTTTTTTTTTTTTAAGTGTCTTTTTTTGATATTGCTATGATTCCTTGACTTTTGACCCTGAAAAGTAAGGTGCTCCTCTTAAAAAGGCTGCTTCTAATTGGAGCTGACAGCATTTACAAATTCTTTTTCCTTTTCCTTTCTTAGCAGAAACAGTTTTCAATGGACACCTTTCAGGAAGTTGGTTTTGTTGTTAATGGCACTTCACTAATATTATATTCTGCTCCTATCTCACTCTAAGTAACTTAACAACTTTCTTACCATAAACTGCAGCATTTATGACACTTACCTTACTTAGAAAATAGGTTAAAAATAATCCAAGGATAAAAAATGTATGCTGTATCAGTTTTTACTGACTTCATTTGCTCTAATATAATATGTAAGAAGGAGAATGTCCAGGTTGGAGCAAATCCTACTATCAGGATTAGGAAACGACATAGCAATGTAAATATTTTTAACTTATGCTAGAAAGAAAGCTCTTAAATTAATGAAGAACTACTAGAACAATAGTATTGGGGAAGTAATCAGTTCCTGTTTCTGCAAAAGCCCAGAAAGCAGACTTTACACAGTGCTCCTAATTAGGCTATAAAATAAGATATTGGATAAATCTGAAATGTTATTAACCTAAAATGACCTCTTCATATAAAGAACATCTGTCAGTTGAGAATTATGAACTACATTGTCCCACTTGATCAGTATGATGTTTTTATGTATGGATTTCAGAAGTTATTACTGTTGACACCAGAATAAATAATTGGTTGTTAGAATGTTTGATAGTGGCTCTTGATAGCAGATATCACTGGCAGCATCTGGAGAAAAGAAAGGTAATTGTTTGTTGCTGAACTAAGAATCTGAAACAGAGGTCTAAAGAGAACACTATTACTGTCTGAAGGTCACCTTTCTTCAATTAAAAATAGAATCCTGTCACACATCTTGAATCATTCTTTTGTTCTCTGCAGTCCTTTTTTTGCTCTCTTCTTATTTAAGAGCAAATTACAGGTTTCTGCTAAAAACTAGCAAAATACATTAAAATAGACTAATTAGTTTGTAATAAATGCATTCAAATATTGGTCTTTGGACATAATGTAATTAATGCATATACCAAATGCTATAATGCTACACCTCTCATTGAGAGCATCATTGTGGAGAAGGACTTAGGGACCCTGGTGAATGAAAAGCTGGACATGAGCCAGCGTATGCACTTGCATCCTAGAAGTCCTACAGTATCCTAGGCCATAATAAAACAGGGGTGGCCATCAGGGTGAGAGAGGTGACTGTTCCCCTCTGCTCTGCCCTTGAAACTGTAGTACCCTGAAAATTAATCTAGTACAATTTCTTCTGTTATTTATTATGTTAGTCATGGAGTAATACATAAATAATAGTTCTACTCTGTTGTGTGCAAGTATTAGTAATTTTATAAGCAGTTTTATACACATAATATACAGTTTTTAAATCATAAATTCCTGTGAATTGAAATGTGTGAACTAACATTTCACCTTTTACCCTGTTTTCAGTACGTACTAAGTTTTTTAAGGCATAAAAATAATGCAGGAATGCTCTGAGATTCTTCACATCTCGAGGGCTTCTAAAACATCAATTCACATGCTGAATACACAGTAGGTAGATAGATGGAAATTAGCAGTGAACTTACTTGAAAATAGTTAAACAGATGGAAGTGCTTTTTTATTTATTTTTTTGCTTGTTCTGGCCAGAGAACTGTTGCAGTATTCAGAAGGAGTGGCCTGTGTTTTACCCAAATAAAAGAAAAAAATTCTGACGTTCAATTTGACTTATCTGAAAATGAAATCAAAGGCATTTTAACTCTAATGACTGTGCACTACTGCCTCACAGGGGTCACTTTGATGATTAATGGATAAGTTGTAATAAAAATAGGTAATTTGATGAATAGTTCCCAGATCCTACAGCAGTTAGTTTAGTTTAGTTAGTGACTTTCTATCTTTGGAACTGTTTTCTAGTATTATGTATACTTATGTCTTGAGTAGTTACTAGATATGGACGTAAAGAATTTCAGACTGTGATACATACCAAACTATGTGCTTTGTCTCTCCCATTACT